>JAHWFP010166855.1:6175-47175 GCA_023313725.1 Lithobius niger
ACCCACGACCTCTGAAACCAAAGGCCGGAGTCCTACCACTCGGCCATACTGACATGGCCATGGGTGGCTGGATGGGAGGAGGTTAAATCCAAAATGGGGTCAATAATTGTATAACAAATTTGAATAAAAGTGTCATAATTAAAGGCACATTCCGCCCACCTTATAATAGCCACGCGTAGATCACCAACCGCGCATGTCACCATCGCCCCATTTCGGCGTAGTAATACAAGGCCAACTGACATAGTCGCACCTTTATCAGTTTTTGGTTTTGTTTCAATTTTTTTATATTTTTGTATGTAATTAAATAAATACAGATGCAAACCTATTTACGTTGCCCTTTGGACATATATGTCAAACTGCCTAAGCGGAGAATCGAACCCACGACCTTTTAAACCAAAGGCCCGAGGTCCTACCGCTGACCCATACTCACCCAAGTATGGTGCCTTGCCAGTATGGCTCAGCTGTAGGACCCCGGCCTTTGGTTTCTAAGGTCGTGGGTTCGAATCTCTGCTCAGGCAGTCTGACATATAAGTCCAAAAGGCAACGTAAATAGGTTTGCATCCGTATTTATTTAACTCTTGTTGAACCTTTGGCTTTTCCGTCCTTTTTATGTAATTCATATCAATCCTTTGTGAGGCCGAGCCATTCTCAACTTGGTGGCCTCTTTACCTTTTTTGGGCATATTTTGATATTTTGTTTGTTTTTCGTGAATTGGACGTAAGCACAATTTCTTTGGCAGCGTTGTTTAGATTTGTGATGTGCGTCTAGATACGTACGTCAGTATACACGTTGTCATTGTCCTAACTTTGGCCGTCCAATCAGAGACGATGCCGACAATACTGACGATAATAATTATAACAATACTTTCCTACATGCGCGCCCTCCCACGCCATTCCCGTTACACCCCCAGGCCGTGAACCAGAAAAGGTATGCAGTTCGTGTCGTCCTGCAACCATTCGTCAAATTTCATAAATGGAAGCCTTCCCGCTATCTCGGTATGGATGAATAATAACCCTATGGAAGTAAACATGGGGATTAGTGGACTAAGAGCTAGAAGTAGACACTAGTAACACATATTTTGCAACGTTATTGAGGGTCAAATTTTGCATTGAAAGCCGCTTAGCTGACATTCCTACACAAGTTAATTTTTGTCAGGTGCGAATTTTTATATGCGATTATTATTAAGCGATTTTCCAGTTAGACGATCATCCGTCGCCCCGCTTCTGCTGATCAACCTTACGCGATGTAGGAGACTATTTTATTCCGGAAGATCGCTACGTGGGCGTGTTTAAGTAAAGACCCTTTGCAGGGGTACCAAGCCCCCCCCCCCGCCCCAACTCACATCGTTTTATATATCTCCTGTCCCTTCAAACTAATCTAAAATAAACACAGATGTAACCCAATCTCTGTTGCTTTTTGGACTTAAATGTCAGATTGGCACGTGACACGACAAGATTATGGCGTAGCGGTAGGGCTTCGGTGTTTGGTGTCAAAGGTCGTGGGTTCATTTCCCGCTCTGGCAGTCTGATATTTTAAGTCCGAAAGGCAACGTAAATAGGTTTGCATCTGTGTTATTTATCAGCATTCGATCAAAAAGTTATAAATTTCCCTGTAGATAATACTACCCTATGTAGATAATACTATCCGATGTACTGGTCGGGGAAGGAATACCGGGAATCTAAAGAAGAAATTGAAAAGAAGGAAGGAAAACAAATGAACGTTGGCGTACAAGAAATAATGAATGGAATATCTAATTTTTTTTTTTTTTGGGGGGGGGTAGATGGAGATAATGAGGTGGCCGACAACAGAATTATTGTTTCATGATGACACTGCCTTAATTCTTTTGCTGCTGGCTTCGTCGCTTGTAGATGGTTTGACTCGTCCCCCCCACTCCCCGCCCAACCCATCCACCTCACCCCACCCGCTAAATAAGTGGCAATGAGGAGCAGCTCCACACATTATCCCCCTGTGGACACCCCTGATACTAACGTTTTGCTTACGTTACATGCAGAGTATTAGTATTTAGACGAAGCGCATGTGAATATACAGCTGTTGTAGTAAGCTTCCGAACTGAGTGACTCCGTTTGACGTCATTTTTTTTATTTATTTTTTGCTCTGAACCCTCCTTCCATTCACGCTAGCCACTACTTACTTCCATTCAGGAGGCCGAAGAGGAGAGGGAGGGGGAGGGGGGGGGAGGTGTTGCGTGACGCCACGTGGGCGCGTACGTGCCAACGCTGCTAATTAGTCTGAAAGGTGGTCTGAGATGCGGCGACGATGGGCCAAGGCGCCTCGCTACTTCTCAAGCAGAACCGGTGAACGTGCGAAAAGAGGTGCTTTCAGGAGGCGACGAGAAAAAACTTGAATTATTTACCGTTATTTTCAGAAACGTAAATTGCATGTCGGTTACAGTTGCGTCGTAATTGACCAAATAGTAGTAAGAGATCTCAGCCTCCTTTCTTGATATAATATCCCCTCCCCTCCTCCATAATTACTACGTTTGCATGACCAGTTAAACAGGACGGAAAGCCAAATGGGCTAGAGAAGTGTTAAATAAATACGAATATTACCAAGAATTTATAGTTGCGGAGGAGAATTTGTGACTGTGGCCCATACGGAGACGTCTTAGATACATACACATTAGTTCAGTCTTAATTTATAGAGGGCACCACGTGTTTTATGTGGGAATTTCTACTCAGTTTTTAGCCTAAAATTAAACTAAACTAAAGGAAACTAGCTTATATTTAATTATTATTTAGCCTATCTTAGTTGTAATTTAGTTTACTTTAGATTTGGGCTTAAAAATGAGCAAAAATTACCAGATGGAACACGTGGCGCCCTCTGAAAACTCGGACTGAACTAATGAATCTAACGTGTTTCAATAGGGATTTTTTAGAGTTTCAAATTCTCCGCCCAAACCCCATAAATTCTTGATATTACGGATGCAAACCTATATCCGTTGCCATTTGGACTTAAATTCCAGACTGCCAGAGCGGGGTACTGAACCCGCGACCTTTAGATTTAAAAGTCTTGGGTTTATTTCCCCACTCAGGCAGTCTGACATTCAAGTCCAAAAGCCAACGTAAATAGGTTTGCATCCGTATTTATTTTATATGACCAAGCGCTTCGGAGGGATGCCCCACTTGGTGAAAAAAATGTCTTTACCGGGTTTCCCATTCGTAAATACTTATATGTACATTGAAAGGTTGGTGCTACCTGTTACAGAAAGATGACGAACACGACTAACGGTGTTTCCATTGCACCAATTTTCTGGTTTGACTTCCTTCACCTTCCCTGACCCAAAATCTAAGCTGAAAGCAATAGGAGGATTTAAAAAGAATAAAGCCTACTAAAATAAACACAATGGTCGTAGAGTGTTTCGGGATTCAATTCATCCCGTTGTCAATTGCTTAAAAAGTGAGGGAAAATCACATGTCAAAGGCAAGGAACAAATAATTAAACAAGAACACAACTGTGATCTATGGAGCTTGATTTTGTACGGCATAATGTGATAGCACATATTTCCAAGCTAAGGCTCGAATTTTAATGGACAGCAGTGATGGGGGGGGGGTATGGACCAGCCTCCCCCTCCACCCCTAAAAAAGAAAAAGATTGTACGATTTTTTTGTATGGCGGGAAAAAGGGTAATTAGTTGGGCTTATATATGCTAAATTTTTTGGTTTTAAATAACAGTATGCAGTTTCTGTTACCAGCACCCTAGTTTTATTTGGCGGGACGAAAAAAAAAACATAACTACAACCACCACAAAAAACGCTGTTCTACACATATTTTGTGACGAGGCCCTGTGGTAGTCAGAATGATCACAATGTTTAGGAATTTTTATTGTTAGAAATAAATGTAACTTATGGCTATGGTCTTTGATGGGAATGCTATGCATGCAAACCGACTGAGGGCTGGTGGTATAGCTGTAGCCGGAGATTGTTAAAAGTGTAAAACATTAACACCTCCAATCTCATTGCACGAATGTAAAAAATAACTAGCACACTATGACGAGTAAGGCTCCCTTCACACGTAGCCACTTAGTTGTGCTTCCGAGAAGCGCCACTCGTAGCGGAGCATAAAGAACAGAGTAGGGGCGTTCACACGTGTGGCGCTACAGAAGCGCCAGGTGCCACAGAAGATCAAAGTGCCGCATCTGAAGAAGCGCCACTGAGTGGCTACGTGTGAAAGCACCCTAAGTAGTTCAGAACATTTATTTGTTTTGAAATTCGTTTTCCATTTCAAGGATTTTCATCTTTCTTACCTTTTTTTGTTTTCAAGGTTCCTCAGATCGTAAAAAACTCGTTAAAAAGTTAAAACTGAAATATTGTTTTAAAATGCAAAACTACCTAGTGGCGTGGCGCGGCGAAAACTAGCCGCCGAAATTATTTTTCATCAGCAACGGCGTGTTGAATATTGGGAAATCATCGGGGGCGGGGGCGTGGCGTGGCGTGGCGGCGGACGGGTCTACACCACCAGGTCACGTATTGGCAAGGCGGCAGATATAAGAGTTGATCCAGGAAGCAGCTACTATCTCAGCTAGCCTTGCGCGTAGGACCGCGATCGTTTCTTCTAGCAGCTATCCAGCGAGCGTAATGTAAATTCCACATTGCCAATTGTAGCATAATACACTCAAATACAATTTTTACGTTCGGAGCAGTCCTACTTCCGTTTCATAATAAGTATTCATTAGTTTGTTAGTCCAGGTGGTCCAGAGTTGCGTCGATTCGTGGTCCAGAGTTGCGTCGATTCATCGAATCGGCAATGACAGCTATGTTGATTTCAGAGATCGCAAATACATGATGTCAGAGTCGGCGCATGCGCAGTCCAATTTATTTAGGAAAAGCGGTTCGGTGATGAGGAGGATTCATACCATGCCTACCTCGCTTGCTAGCGTATAGGAGCATGATTAGGTAAATCAAGCTCCAAAAAATTTTAACAATTTAAAACAAAAAATGCGAATATTTAGCAGCCTGGCCAGAACAGGTAGCAGAAACAAGACTCCAACCTCTCACCTGCAAATGCAGTGCAGATGAGATGTCGGGGGTCTTGCATATGCTACCTGTTCTGGCCAGGCTACTAAAGGTTCGCATTTTTGTTTTAAATTTTTCTTAAAACTTTTTAATTAGTGTTCCTTGACTTTGACATGTGATTTTTTCCTCACTTTTTAAAGCCCTTGACAACGGGATGAATTGAATCCCGAAGCGTTGTACGACCTTTGTGTTTATTTGTGCATTTTTAGTAGGCTTTATTCTTTTTAATTTCCCTGACCCAAGCAAGCAACTGCCTCAGAGTATAATACGAACAGCACAAGTAAGTTATGGTAGACAAGAACTATTGGGAGCCTACCTGGGTTGCTTGGGCTGAGGTAGAAAGGGAGAAAGTTAGAGTGGAAACGGATCACCCTCACTTGCCCTCACTTGCCTGTTGTCGTGTTGCTAGGTAACGCAGCCTCAGGCAAGACAACACCTGACTATGAATTTGGCGGGCAAATTCAAAATTGTAAGCTTGTGCGGATGATCATTACTACCAAGCAACCGCAAACAAGTGTAATGGAAACGTCACAGCTCGAACGAGTTTTTTTTTCTCCGTTGCTGAGGCCCTTCGTAAAACCTAGTTTCCACTTCAACGAATCCTTGCCTTCCGTGCCTTGCCCTGACCAAGGTAGGGTTGACCAAGGGGGAAGAAAAACAACTTCGGGCAGTCGCATTTCTATTACACTTGCTTGTGGCAGTAACCCACTTGTGGCAGTAACCCACATGGGTAGAAGCATACAATTTTGAATTTCTCAGCCAGATTCGTGGTCAGGCGTTGTCCTTCCGCTTAACAGAGGCTGTGTTACCTAGTAACAGGACGATAGTCTAGTGAGGGCAAGTGAGGGTGATCCGTTTCCACTACAATTTTCTCCTTTCCCTCCCTCAGCCCATGCAACCCAGGCAGGTTCTTAAAAGTTCTTGTCTACCCTCACTTGCCCTGCCTTGGCTTCCCAGATTGGCTTCCTTTGTCAATCTGGAGGAGGGTGGGAAAGTACTTTTTGCTTCCTCCTATGATGTCACTTCCGGTCACGTGATCAAAGTGGGGATAATGATGCACTTCCGGTCACATGATGAAAAGTGGGGACGTCACTTTCGGTTTTCGTCATTCTGGAGGAGGGTGGAAAAGTGCCTTTTGCTACCTTTTTTTAGTTTTCGTTGATGTGGAGGACGGTGGGAAAGTGTTTTTTGTTACTTTTTTTTGTGGAGCTTACGGTGGGTGGAGCTTATGACATCACTTCCTGTATGACGTCACTTCCTGTTTCCGTTGTCATTGCAACGAATCCTTGCGCTACCCTGACCGTGTAGGGTTGAGCTAGAGAAAAGAAAAACTCTTTCGAGCAGTAGCATTTCCATTACTCTTGCTAGGGGTTGCTTCGGGTTGCTTGGGGGAGCAGAAGCGTACAATTTTGAATTTCCCAGCAAAATTCGTGGTCAGGTGTTGTCCCTCCTCTTGCCTGAGGCTGCATTACCTAGCAACAGGAACGATAGTCAAGTGAGGGCAAGTTAGGGTGATCCGTTTCCCTATAACTTTCTCCATCCCTTCCCTCAACCCAAGCAACCCAGGGAGGCTCTCGATAGTTCTTGTCTACCCTCACTTGCCCTGCCTTGCTTTCCCTTACTTGTGCCGTTCCCATTATACCCTGAGGCAGTTGCTTGCTTAGGGAAGGCAAAGGACCGTGGACCAGAAATTTTGTGTAAAACCTAGTTTCCATTGCAAAAAGTCCTTGCCTTGCCTTGCCCTGACCACGGGAGGGTTGATCAAGGTAGAAGAAAATCTCCTTCAAGCAATGACGTTTCCATTACACCTGCTTGGGGTTGCTTGAGAGTAATGCACATGCGCACAAGCGTACAATTTTTAATTTCCCCGCCAAATTCGTAGCAGGTGTTGTCCTTCCTCTTGCTTGAGGCTGCGTTACCTAGCAGCAGGACGATAGTCAAGTGAGGGCAAGTGAGGGTGATCCGTTTCCACTATAACTTTCTCCCTTCCTTCCCTCAACCCAAGCAACCCAGGTAGGCTCTCAAAAGTTCTTGTCTACCCTCACTTGCCCTGCCTTGCCTTCCCTTACTTGTGCCTTTCCCATTGTACCCTCAGGCAGTTGCTTGCTTGGGTCAGGGAAGGCGAAGGAAGGCAGACCAGAAATTTGGTGTAGTGGAAACGGGGTTTAATGGAAAGGGGATTTTACTTGTCCTGCTTCCACATGTGATTTAGATAATAATTCTGAAAATAATTGCACATAACTGGAAGTGGAACACAAACTCGTTTACGTTTAGTTAAACACTTTTTTAAGTGACACAATTTTCTACACGCTGGTTTAGAAGGTTTGGTTGGGTGGGGGGGGGGGGAGAAGAGCTTAGAAAGGTGCGTCCACTACAAGGTCTGAGCGTCTCCTATACCCCCAAAGTAAGCACAGGAAGAAGAGGGTTCTGCGTGAATCGTATTTCGTAATCAAAAATGCGTTCTGCCATCTTGTACACATGTACCGGATTTGAATAGTTTTTTTTTTTCAAAGCACATTCATTGCTAAATTGCGCTTTCTAGTGAACGGCTTCTGGTAGTAAGACAGCATTGAGGTTCGATCTGGTGGCACAACTCTGGTCGTATAGTAACACCACCATCAGTGACCCACAGGATATCAATAACATCTTTTCTAGAACTTTACTAAATCTAAGAATGACAATCTGATCCAATACGAGGATTGCCGCAGGAATACCAGTGACGTGCCAAATATTGTAACAACACAAGAAGTCGTTCACAAATGCTTAATCTATCTCGTTCCAAAAACGCTTCAGGTCCTGGCTATATTCCACTTTCTTTCCTTAAGAACTGTGCTGGTATCCTCGCTCTGCCACTTTCTATACTCTCTTCCAAACCTCGTTGAATTCCAGTGGTATACCTGAACTTTGGGAAAATCCAGATATCACACCTGTTCTTTACAAGATGCCGTGGTTTACAGATTAATAATGACGATGGCACATTCACTGTTTCAATTGTTAACAGCTATATCGTTTTCATACTAAATTTGAAGGAAATCGGGCGTAATAAGCAAATTTCAAAATGTACACCCAATTTTACCACGTTGAGTGCCCAAGTTGGATTGTTGAACTTATCGTCCGGCCCATTTTTATTTTTTTATTTTTGCCATTATGTTGATTTTTATGTTTGGATTCTTACAAATAATATAAAATTGGTGCCCTCTAAGGGAATTCCCTAAAAACTTAAATATTTAACTCGTCATGTGGACTGGAGCGTCATTGCATTTACTTAACATTGTAGAAGCTTTCTTAGAAATATTGACGCTCGTTAAACCCTTAGAAACCCTTTGAGTAATATTAATTGTTGCCTTACACATTGTTTAGAACACAATTTGTTATAAAACTTTGTTTTAAAACAATTGAAAACAACATTGCGGTTGCTTACATTATTTACGAGACTAAAGCGTGTACGACGTCGTCTACGGTCGAGTGCATTTACCACGAAAATCACACTCATCGCTATGTAACACATGCTGGCATCTTGTGATAGTATTTAGCACCACAAGAACGATTTCTACGCCGAATATAAAGCCTTCTGAATGGCCCAATACCTTTAAATTAGCTGTAGCTAAGTCCCACCGTTCGAAAACGAGCATTGAATAGACCATTGCATTTGACGAGTTAACTCGTCATCGGTTCAGGTCAGCTGTACTACATGACGAGTTAACGAGTTATGGGCACTCATCGTGTTAAGATGGTGGCCATTAGCTATTACTAGTATCGACGGAGCATTCACTGTTTCACTTGGTATCAACCATCTCGTCTACGTTCTACACGGTGAGCACAAAATAATGACCACATTACAAAATGTTAAAAACAAACTAGAAACGATATCGGAATGCGGTTTGTTTTGCTAAGAAGATACACTCAAATAGTTTCACGGAGCGCCGTCGTCAAAGCAGTCTGACCAGCATGCACTGCGTGTGACGTCATATCGCTTGCGTCACCCTTTATTCATTTATGTAAAAGAACTCGTGACTCTTTTGAGTACTGGAGTCGTTTTAGAGGGACTTCTACAAAAATGGGTTAAACGTAAGGCCCCTACGCTCACCGCGAGTAAAGCGAGTAAGTCAGTGGCAAACCTCCTCGTTTCCAAGCTAAGTGAATGCCGGCTTTAATCCCACGACTGACGTAAGTTAATTTTAAAATGTCCTCGTCTCCCGTTGGAAATCTGTCCTTATGTTTCTTTATTTGCTTGAGTCCTTAGCTAGGTAAATATTATATTTATTTGCACATTTTGCCCAATTTGAAAACGTTAAGATGTGTCACTGGTCGTGAGTTAGATTTCAAAGACGACAAAAATCTCCCACATGAAACGAAGTTTCAGTAATTTCTGTAGCAGTGTGATTTTTCCTCAGATGTCTGAAAACAGACAAATTTTCTTAGCTTTAAAGACAATGTAAGTGTCTCGCCAATTTTATCTCAAGGGAATCCGACGGACGACACACTAGCGTGTGTCTTAATATTACTACAAATAATTCTCTGTGGAAGTATTTATTGCGAATGTTTTCATGAAAAAAATCTTACCAAACTTTAAAGATGAAACAGATCTCTACACCCAAATAACGTAATTAAAAACGAAGTGGCGATTTAGCTGACAAAACTAAACGAAACAAGAAACTCTTCATTTGCAGCTATAACCCCTGCGATCACGGCAACCCCAAAACCATTACGATAATGCGAGCGGGCTCCAGTGCATCTGCAGAAACCAGGCACCGTTCAGTCCAATGAAAACAATAATACGGAAAAGTAATTGCGCCTTAAGACACTGTCCTCTTCTCTCGCTGAAAGCTTTTCTTTCTTTTTCTTTATTTCTTTTATTTAATTGTGGCGTCGGCGGCCAATTTCGGCATCCGTTATGGCATGGAAAAGCGTTTATTTCCGTCTTGTGGTTGTCTCTAGCAGAAGTACACCGCCCCCCCCCCCCCCCACTTCCGCCTCCAATCCCTAACGTTAACCCCCCACCCCTGCCCCTCTCCTCCCTAAAATATACTTGCCACTTTACTGACGTCTGGCGGGCGCCGTAGAAGTTTTTAAATAAGTTTTGTGGCGCCGTCTTTGTACTGGGATAGACGTAATGTCTAAAAAAACTTTTATTGCTACGGTTCGCCTAATTCAAAACTACTCTCGTAATCTGCGGTTTTGTTTCCGTTACATTTTCGCGTTGCTCGTTGGGATTTAGTGTGTACCTGGCTTCTTAAGTAACCATTGGGCTGAAACGAGTAAGTGTGAATTGAAGTCCTCACTCCAGTAAAACTTAAAAAATAATAATAATATAATAATATTTTTTTTTTTATTGCTTGAACGTGCTCGAAGTTCCAAGGAACTTGTGTGAGCAGCAAAACACAACACTTACAATTTAACACAATAAATAACACAAAATATATACACTAAATTTACATTTTAAAGTAATAATAATAATAATAATAATAATAATATCTCCGTTCCAATTCAATATTTTTCAACCAAACTTGGCCAGATAGTAGATAACTGGGCAGTACAGTGGCAAAAATAAGATGCCATCAAGAAACCCCCAAAAAAACTACAAACGAAGTGATATCTGAAACAAAACTCACAAGGGTGAACGAACCCGCCAAGTTACAGCCAGTCAAAGTAGTGATAGCAGAGGAAAAATGGCTGCCACCAAGTTGCTACATTAGTTGCCAAGCTAATTTTACCAAGCCCTGTTCACTCTCTCCGAAATCTGCGCAACTTTCCGTCTGTAGCTCGTGCGATCAAAACGTGCTGCGCCATCTGACGGAAGCGACTATGAACTAAAGCTTCACCACCTCTACTTCCGGGAAAATCCAAGATGGTGGTGTCGTGCGCTCACGGCGGCTGCTCGATTGATTCCCGACAGTGCGGCAAACCACACATGCATAGTATTACATTTCATAAATTTTCCAGCAAGAAATTGTATCCATATAAAGTTTTGAAGTGGGTGAACGCCAGAATGATTATGTTTGTACGCTGAACTTACCGTGTTGATAATGAAAGTGAAACGCTGACAGGGGCGCCGGTTCAATAGCGCTTTATTTAACTACGCGCTGAGGCAGGCGCTGGTCACGTGGCTCACCCGCGCTCAACCATCTTTTCCGCAGGTTGCGCTCTCGCGGCAAAATTGAGAAACTAGAATCTCTCTCTGTTCATGCTCTGTCCGTAGTTTTGCACGCGTTGCTTGAACGGTAAGTCTAGCAAGTGTGTTATCCCGTAACGAAAGTGTAGTTATTAATCCAAGATTTGACCGACTATTACTTCACTAAATGAAAATCGGGTTGTAGCAATGGCCAGGTTCTTCACTTAACCTTTGATGTTATAGTCGGTGGAATTAGCTCATTGGCAACTACTGTAGCAACTTGGTGGCAGCCATTTTTCTTCTGCTATCACTGCCTTGATTGGCTGAAACTTGGCGGGTTCTTTCATCCTTGTGGGTTTTGTTTCAGGTATAATCAACATAAAGACTTTTTTTTTACTCTCTGAAAGACGCTTTGCTCTGACAGTACACATCTCTTTGTGGTGGCTCCACACCATTTTTAACATCAGAATGTGTGACTGCCACTTCACAATGCTGGTATACACAACAGTGTGTTAGCTGCGCTGGTGCATAGATTAAAGACGGAAAAAGCCAAAGGCTCAACAAGAGTTAAATAAATATACAGATGCAAACTCATTTACGTTGCCTTTTGCACTGATATGTCAGACTGCCTGAGCGGGGAATTGAACCGCAAAGGCCGAGGTCCTACCGCTGAGCCATACTGACACGGTAAATAGGTTTGCATCTGTATTTATTTAACTGACACACAGAGATGTGCACTGTCAAAACAAGGCGTCTTCAGAGAGTATTTTAACTCGGCAGGCCAGTCGTGAGATTTGAACCGGTGATTACTTGGTTTGTAGTCGGTGATGCTAGCCACTGTGTTGTGCTTGTCCTCCTCGTTCGTGTCTCCGGGGACCCCCTTACAAAGCTCTCGTTAGTCGTTACGCGTTATATGCCAATTTCGGAAATGTTCCCTTGTAACATTTAAATTTTTTGCCCTATTTTTGTCAAAGCTTCCTGAATAAAGGGACGTCTCAGTATCGCCACAAACGTCAGCTACATAAATTAGGTACAGGAGGCACGACGGGAGGATTGGTAGTAAGCGCCACCTTCTGCCGCCAAGAGTCGCATTTGTAAAACTACCTAGTTTCCAAAGTCAGCCAACAGATAGCGATGAGCAACAATGTTCGTCAATATGACGTTTTCGTAAAAAAAATTTTCCGCTCAGCGGGATTCTTTTTGTTTTTTTTTTCTATCTAAATAATGAAACCACGTCTTAAGACTAATAAGGAAAATTGGAAATTAAGCCAACAGCGAAAATCATACACTAGAAATAACGTAGTTCAGTAAGCCACCTTTATGCACTTACGTTTCATCGGAGTGGCATGACCCGGATTCGAACCAGCTACCCAGTTCGCCCCCAGATCACTTGCATAGCGCCTTAGTCGCTATGGCCACATCCTCAAAGTTGAGGACGAGTATTTCTGTTCAAAAAAATGTTGTTAAGGTTGTAACCCGCTGGTTTGAGTTCCCGGTTTGGGCCCTATGGTGTTTCGTGCTCGTGTCGATTGTGGCATGTCAAGATCCTGGGCTTTCCGCTTGGATTTCACCGTCGTGGGGCAGATAACCCAGTTTGGGTTCGTGCTTCCCAAAAACACAGAATGGTTTGAATTCGGCTCCTATAAGTAAAAATACCAAACAACAAACAACTACAATACTAGGTCACGCTCGATGCCACTGTTTCGAGAATTATATATTCTTCATCTGAAATGTATGTATAAAACTGTATGCATGTACCGAAATTAAAGATTATTTATACCAATTTGGTGCCTTTATAATAGCCTATTCCTGCTTCGGGATGCTTCCCTCTTACGTTTCCCAAAAGTGTACAACCAGATTCCACGTGCCCTTCGAACGAAACTATTGTGTGCGCTGCGTATCTTGAGTCCTGCAGCTATTTTATGAGCGGCTATGTCTTCCTGGAGGAAGCGGCTATAATCGACGGCCGCCATTGTTTTTGTAACCATCTAGGATATCAACAAGGCACTCTGCTACCAAAAATATACAATCGATAGGACACTATAGTAATCATGAATTGAACAAGGAACATTGTTCGCTAAGGATTGCTGCACAAGTGCATGCCTTGTTTCTACAAAAGTGCATTCCAGCTGCAACTGTTAAATTTTTACCACCTTCTCATTTTTTACAGGAAACTTTTACCTCGTTTTGTTTATTTATTTCTTCACAGTCTATATTTTATTACCTTTTGCTTCAACGTCATTGCTGTTTCGTTCAGTTGTTACAGGGCGCATGGGGGCGGGGGGGGGGGCATGGCTTCAGTTCTTTTATTCCCTCAATAAATCCGTTAATGCGTGTATGCCTCGCGCTAGACCTATACTTAGGCGGGACCTTTGTTGGTTAAATTTCTAAGCTTGTATCATAGTTTTACCTTTAATTTTATGTACCGGTATTGCGTTTTGACCTCTTGCAGCAATAAACTTCGCTTCACTTCTCCTCGCAAGGTTTGAGTTCTAGCCCCCACTCTATTTAAGTCCTCCGATACTAACGAGTAAGTACAATTTACGGCTACATTAACTTGCATTTTTTCATAAGTTTCTCTCTTTCCTGTTAATGCTGTAACCAACGTGAAATTTAAATTAATATCATTAAAGTTACTGGACCACGGCGGTTCAGCTCTTGTGCTTATTTGTAGAATCTTTGCACTAGCCTAGTTTATCAGTTCCTATCCTTGGACATTGTTGTGGACAACCAACTTAAGTTCCATAATCAGTTGCAAAAATTTCTGAATGACGCTCGGAAAACGTTTTTTTTTTTTATTCTAAAGTCTATGTTCAAATCGTGAACACTCACGAATACAAGAAGATTGTACATGACGTTTTCCCGATCAAAACTTGAATACTGTGCGCACGCCTGGTCACCCCATTACAATGGTGATATTTACAGGTAGGAACAAGGTCAGAGAGCCGTGACCAAGCACTGTTCTTCACTGAAGGGTTTGCTTTACGAAGAACGTTTGAAAAGGCTTGACCTGACAACCTACCTTGCTTCAAATTCTGTCTGACGAAGTGATTTTGCCTGTCGACCAGTTTTTTCAACGGTCGACTGTCGTACAAACCAGAGGACGCAGTATGAAGTTGACGAAACCACGAATCCGCACCATTGTTGGACAGTCTTGCTTCACTGTGAGAGCCATTAATTCTTGGAACGCACTCCCAGAAAGTGTTGTGACAGCTCCTTCGACCAGCAGTTGGAAGATACAATACGATCTGACACAGTGTTCAAGTGTTTTTGTTGCATGTTTTGTTGTGAACCGGTTACATAAGCTTGTTTTTTTTTCGGTATTACTTTAATTTAATTTAATTTAATTTAATTTAATTTAATTTAATTTAATTTAATTTAATTTAATTTAATTTAATTTAATTTAATTATTTGTTAGTTATTCGTTCGTTGCATCTTACGTCACCCGCCTACGTCCAACCTTGATATGATTCGTGAAAAACTTTTATTATTACAGTTCATTTGTGTTAAAATTGGTATTGCGAATTGTAAGCCTCGCTTTACTTCCACTGAAAAGATTTATAAAAACATTAAAAACTTTTCACTAAATCGTTTAGTTTCATATTCCTCTTCACAAGCCCACTTTCTCTCAAGGAGAGAGGGGGAAATATGACAGAAGGGCTTGGCGTTCCCCTCGAAACAGGTCCGACGTATTTTTCGAAGACAGGTTGTGCGATGTGTTTTGGGGTCAGTGTCCCGGACCATAGAAGGCGTGGTGAGCGGGACAGTACGGCACCACATAACTCAGGTTAGCCATTGTCCGCTGCAGTCAACTTACCAGGTGCTAAACGAGCAGTGGCGCAGCCAGAAAAAAATTTCGGAGGGGGCCTAACAAAGCCAGCAAGGGGGTCTGGGGGAGCGCTGCAAGCTCCCCCAGCAGGGTCCGGGGCAGAGCCCCGGAAGCTGAAGCATTTTGGTGTTCATCATTGCCTTATCTGGCTTCTGAACAGTACTGTTTTTACATATTCTTGATAAATTTATTTAGCATTATAATGCGATCATGTTAAAGTTGTTAATGTTTTTTGTTAAGGTACAAGAAAAATAAAAACCTATTTTTCCTGCAACTTTTTCCCAGGACCTGTTTTCCACGGACTTTATCCCGCAGACCCTTTTTTTTTCTGGATAATTTTCTTGCGGACATTAATTTTCCACTGGATGTTTTTTTACAAACCTTCTTTCCACGGACTTGTTCTCCCCAAACCTTTTTATCCAGACCTTTTTTCCTTAGGTCTTTTTTTCCTGGACCTTTTCACCCCAGAATTTTTTCTGCCTCTTGTCCGAGTTTTTATTTTTTTATATTTTTGCAGGAGGTACAGATGTATGATAAGATCTAGATTTGAGGTTTGTTTTAACATCTCTGTAATGTGTGGAGCAATCCGGACCACTGCACTGTGACTGAGGTTGGCGCTAATAACCTAGCTGTCGACGTCCCATTAGGCCTCAACCAACACCCTCCCCCCCCCTTTTTCCTAGTTATTAATTTTATATCAATTTATTTTTGCCCTATTTAGTATAAAAAGTACAATTTATATCGGTTTATGGACGATTTTACACAATCAAAACACTATTTAATTAGCTTAAATGTTTACTTTCCTCGTAGTTTTACGATCTCTGCAAAAAATTTTCCACATCCACGATTAATTGTATAAATGTTTAGGCCTACCCTGACGTTAAAAGTCACGAGCTGTGACAATAACTAAAATAACATACTACTTGACTAAACTGGTAAAACAATATGGCATTGACAAAAGCTGTAACCAAAGCCCAATATCTTAAATAATAGGCCTATAGGCCCATCTCAAATCGTGTGAAACTGACAGAAAAAATTAAATTATCTACGTTTTCTATGCTTACCCTTCTCGGTTTTCCAGAACTTCCACTTTATGAGCAGTATCAAGTTGATGTCTAATATCTTCTTTTTTTCCGGAAGTAACAAAAATAAAATTGTCCGATTTGTCCATTACGTTTTCCCGGTATTTTTTTCGTCTGTTAAAAAATCCAATTTTCCCTCCGTTCAGAAGACCTGCTTTTTTGCTCCATCTGGTTTCGGCAAAGTTTCCTGCGTCCAACTTGCGTTAAATAAATACAGATTTCTTCAGGCCGTGTCACCATGGCTCAGAGGTAGACCGCGGACTTTGAATGTTTCAAAGATCGTGGGTTCGATTCCCCGTTCACGCAGTCTGACATTTAAGTCCCAAAGGCAACGTAAATAGGTTTGCATCTGCATTTTTTTTAACCCTTCTGAGCCGACTGGATTTCCGTTCTGTTTAATCCAACTTGGGTGTTGCTGTTTTCGACTTTTTAACTGGAAGATTTTCATGTGTTTCAGGACAGCCTTTGATTTTGGCTTGCTTCATCTTCTTACGAGCATTGCCAAAGAAAGTCAGGGAATGAAGAGAGAATACCAATATAGTGGTATTATGACCGACTGGCTATACCCACCCAAGAAGGGTTTTTAGGGGTGGAGGGTTGAAGTTTAAGTAAGTGAGATGGAAACAGTAGTTTGACGAAAGGGTAGGTTGCTTGGGGGAGGAGCAAAGTAGGCAGATTACAAAGAATTTGGCAAGCGCCTGGAATGCGTTACTTGGATTACTAGCGGGGAAATGGTTTCAAGTAGGGAAGGGGACTTTATCCAAGAACTGTCAGACGCTAAAACAGATTTTGACGTTCCTAAATATATTTTTAGTTTAATTTACGATTAACCGGCTACTAACAATATTCACACAGCTTGACCTAAAGCAAAAAGAAAGAAATTTTCAATTTAAAAAAAGGGCAATTTTTTTTCTTGCTTCACTTTCGTTTCGGAGGGGGCCATGGCCCCCGTGGCCCCCCCCTTCCCTGCGCCACTGTAAACGAGATTAGCTCGTCCGCCGCCATTAATCTCAAACATCACCAGACCAGTATTCCAGGTTCTTCGGTATCAAGAGGCAGAAGACAAAATAAATGAGGAATCGTCGGCGTGTTTCTTTCGAGGTGAATTATCTACGTACTAGAATCGTACCCAGCTTCGCCTGGGGATTTGTTTGACCCGTGGTTGTTTCCTAGTATTTGGTCGGTGCTGCGTGATCGTTCACTGCAATAGTAAATTTTTCTTTGTGTAAAACTCCCCCTTTCCGTCAAATAGTGGGTGTGACGTACGAATTGCCCCACGAACGGGCATTCCCCGTTCAGGCCCCTCCCCACTCCTAGTAGCGTGCGAAAAACCTTCGTACATGACGTCATTTAAGACATGCGTTAGTCGAGGCAACAATGTGCCAATTTCAACTTCTTTTCAGGGCAACAACGCCCAAGTTTCAACTTTAAGCCAAAGAATTGACACACTCGCACGTTTTCATCGAACCCTTCCGGGGGGGGGGGGTCGTTGCGGTTGCTTCATTTCTGCTATGAGACTTTGGTTTATAATGTAAGACGATCTGTTAGCCGATGGCGTTCGGCGACAATAAGGTAAGACTTTCGTTGTTTATCCGAGTGGAGAAGCCACGAGGGCATTAAAGCGAAAGTCTTACCGCATTGTTGCCGAACCCCATCGTCTCACATCGTCCCCATCGTCTGCGGCCTTGCAGTGCTGGAAACACCGGTTCTCGTAAGATCCCCGAAGTTAAGCAGCATTGGGCTGGATTCATACTTGGGTGGGTGACCACCTGGGAATCTGGCTGTTGCAGACATAGGGCCTTAGGGCTTCGGGCAGATGACCAGGAGTGGTTAACGCTCGTTAAACCATTTAACCCTTTAACGTCTCACATATTTGTACAACAACGAGTTGAATCTTTAATGGACGAGCCATTGTTGCAATAGTGACAGTGTTAGTGCTTTGTTGCCGAACCATCGTCGAACATAGTTTGTACAACAACGGCTTGCATTGTTAGTAACCGAGCCATTATTGTGACAGCATAAGCCATTGTTGGCGGGAATGTTCTTTGCTCCAACTCCGTTTTTAAAACTCAATAACTGCAATAAATGCCATATTTGTTTATTTTAATCAATTTAACTCTTTCCTTTGGGTCTACCGCTGAGCCATACTGACAAGGCCTTATTTTTTATTTATTTTTTTTTTTTAAAGGAAACGTCGATAGGCAACATTTAACACGTGCATAAATACATATAAACACACATGTTTATTTCACGTATGAGTGTTCCATTCGTTTGCGTGTGGCGCGGAAAATAAGCGTCCCTCCAGGTGCATTTGGAAAGTGTATGTTTATATGTATACATGCACGTTTAAATGCTGCCAATGGACGTTTCCTTTAAAAAAAAAAAATGGCCGTGTAAGTATGGCTCATCAGCAGACCTCGGCCTTTGGTTTCAATGGTCGTGGGTTCAATCCCCCGCTCAGGGAGTCTGACACATAAGTCAAAATTTGTCCAAATTTGTATCTGTATTTATTTAACTCTTGTTGAGCCGTCGGCTTTCCGTTCTGTTAACTTTATTGCTTCTTATACCACCCTGCACCCTACAATATTAGAAAACAAAAACGAGCTCGTTTGATGTTTAAGGTAAGATTTAACTGATCCGAAGTCAAAACAGCAAAGGAACACAAATAAACTTTCCTGTTAGGTTTCACATACCGCAGTGTTCCTGTACTGTTTAGTCCACGTGAAACCTTACTGCTGTATTCACATGTTTTTACAGTTTTACTTTAGAACACGATATGTCTGATTGGTTCATTCTACTTGGCTAAAGGACATCGCTGAAAAATCGTAAAAACCATACTTTTAGTGTGCTTAGTACAGACCTACAGATTAACTAACTAATTCAAGGTTCGTGCGACTCCTTGAAATTCTGGATACAGCGTTGAAAATAAAAATGAAATAGCTTACCAGTCCTGAAGTCTTGAATATGAAATCTTAAACACTGGTGTATGTATCAATAGGATGAACGGAAAGGAGACGACCGGACTAGGATGATGATGAAAGATTTAGCCCCGAAATTGGGCGAGTGTATGGCCTATATTATACACTATATTCTTCTTACAACAATTTCGAAAGTTGGGATATGGTTTGGATTTTATTTACGTGTCTAATGGTTGAATACAACAGTAAGGTTTCACGTGGACTAAACAGTACAGGAACACTACGGTATGTGAAACTTTACAGGAAAGTTTATTTGTGTTCCTTTGCTGTTTTGACTTCGGATCAGTTAAACCTTACCTTAAACATCAAACGAGCTCGTTTTTGTTTTTTAATTCGTGATACTTTGACATACCAAGCTGATTGTCTGCACTCGTTGCAAAAGGCACTGAATTTCGCTCGCTTCGCTCGCTCATTCAGTGCAAGTCTTTCTTTTGGAAGTTGGTTTGTCCGCAGATATAAATCAGCGGCTTTGTCCGTATGTGTAATATAGGATGGCACGCCAAATTGGCAACGGGCACTTTAGCTTTAACACGGGAGAATGACGTGAAATCATTACATAAAAGAGGGTTTAAAGGGTTTTAGCGAGCGTTCACCGCACCCGGTCATCTGCCCGACGAAGCCCTAACAACAATAACAACGATAACAACGATAATGCTTCCGCTGCATGCGCGGGTAAATTGTTGGCTCACTAGTATTGTTAGCATTTGCATAAAAGCTTTCCGTCTGGAGTGTGCTGATTGGCATTGTTGCATAGAAACAATGTTTAAAACAATGTACAACAATAAAACGGATCGTTCAGGGCTCCGTAACTCCGGAACGGAGCCACCAATTTAAATTTCTATTTCTATAAAGGGCACATCTCCGGAAGTAGATCTTTCAAATGAGCTAAGAACCAGCTTTCTACGATAAATGGCTTAGTCTGTAGGTGAACTGTATAAACGTGTCCCACAAAGATCATCATATAAGACAAAAATGAAACTCACGATTCCAGCTCAGGTCCAGATCTCCAATGTGACAAATCGGAAATTAAGAAAATTTGGTACACGTGTTGGCCAAGTCCGTCAAAGCTCACATACCAAATTTCAGTAGAAAATGTTGAAAGATGGCGGAGAAATTAAGCATCGAAATTTCGGCTTTAACATGGGAGACCGAGGTCAAACCTTACAGTAAAGGCGGTACTGAAATGGAGCTGTGATAAACCACTCGAGATAATTTCTTTTAGACTGTTTTAATTAATTCAAGGGGAAAATGAATTTTCAAATGTGGCATTTTGTAAACGTAAATATTGCGGAACGTTAACAGTGTAATAATAAATACAAAGTTGTAAATACACTAATTGTTCATGTAGACAACGGCGTGTAACCTCTGAATATAAAAGAGTTTATATACTATAAAAAAACACCCGTCGTAGCATCCGGGTATTTCTTTATTTCTTCTCACAACAGTTGAACTTCTCATCAGTTTATGTACTACAAACATATATATGCGTGAAAGGGAAGCTAGAAACGGTTTATTAAGTGTGCTTTATTTGCAAAGACTGTTTACGACTGTTGCATAACCGTTATCATACACAGACAGTTAGATACGATATTACCTGGTATGATGTATTTTACTTCCAAAATAATTAATTTAGGTGTTATTCAATAATATATTTAAGATTTAATTATCCTAGCTTCTGCAATTTCTATTCATCTCTTGCATGGATAACAAACTCACAAGTGTCATACACAAATTTACAATATTTGGGTATGTTTTTGTATGCTGTCTGGCCATGTGGCACTAGATCTTATTTTGTCAGTAAAGTTAATTTAAAGTTAAAACACCAGCAAGATCAGATTGGTCTAGCATTTGAGCTTTTCATATTTAACAAAGGCATGCTCCACAATATTTATCCATTTTAGATTTATATTTTCACTATCGCAAACATTTGGAACGGGGGTCTTATCCACGAATCGGCAATGACTGACATTGAACGCCAGGTCTCGTAAAGCGTAAAAATCATTTTCGTCAAAGGCTAAGGTACCAATTTCTATGTTCACCTGCTGCAAAGAATCTTTATATTTACCCTTATATTGCTGGGTGAACTCGCTCCATTCCTTTCCTCCCCCGTAATTACAACTTTGCAAATGAGCTTCCAGACTTTCCAGCAGTTTGGTTCTGTTAAGATACCGGAAGTAGTTTACCCAGAATTCGTGCTCGTGGTAATGCCTGAAATCCAGCAAAATGTTATCACCAGTAATATTCATACCACATTTTGCAACTTTAACGAGAAGCGTGACTTTGGCAATGATTTTTGTCCATAATACAACTAGTTTTTCTTTGCTGCACCATTCTTCTTTGAATTTTGATGAGGGACACAATTTAGACTGAAGTCTTCGTCTTTCTGTGAGTCCTTTCATGGCCGAGTCTCTTAACCATTGGATTGACTGAACGTCAAATAGTTCTAGGTCTTTAGGGATCTTCTCCAGAGCGTCCGTATACGAGTGGTAATACTCACGAAACTTTTCCCACAACGTCACACCGTCCCACTCCCTGTTAGCCAACTGTTGGCGAAAACTTTCCCTTAAACCCTCCGTGATCCTCAGTTTGTCTGTCTGCTCGAAATATTGGAGCCAAAACTCACGTTCTGAGGAGTGCTTAAAATTGACTTCCACTTCTGGAGGCCTTTCATTATCACGGAACTGAAATAAAATATTATCAATATAAAAGTTAGCAACTTTTGCTGATGACATTTGTGTTTTGGAAATGGATTTCAACAATAAAAACATGATGAAAAAATTACGAAAAAAGTTTAATGAGATTCAAGAATGGTGTTTTAACAATGAAATGTATATTAGTGAAAACAAGACAGAGTAACTTGACCATAAAACACCATATGCATCGATTGAAGATGAAATTACTTTGCAACTGTTTTTAGATCTTAATGATACACAAAATTACTCATAGTCACCTCTGCTAAATATCTTGGAATGCAAATCGACAATAAGTAAAAGTTTGAAGAACATATATAAATACACTAAGCAAGAAAATAAAACAATACTTCCAAAATTATTCCATCTTAAGGAAGTATGAAAATAATAAAAAATAAAAACTTAATTTATGAAGCATTAGTTGAACCCAACTTAAGATACGGAATTGAAATTTATGGTAAAACTAACAAAACAGTACTTGCCAAATTTTTAAAAAAATACAAAATAAAATTATAAAACTCGTTTCAAACCCAGATTTAAAAAAAAACAGTTGACTTAATGAAGAAGCTTAAATATTAAGAGATTAACGAATTATATAACGCTTTTGAAACAGTACTTTGGCTTAAAGAACAAGTATGCAAAAAAAAATAAAAGGACTTCCAAATTTTAGACCATAAAACTAAAAGTACCACTTTGGAGAAGCCAACATGGTAATCCCTTACAGTAATACAACTTTTAACAATTTACCGGAAAAATTAAAAAAATATCACCCAGTTTAATAAATTAAAAGTTGAGCGAAAAAATCATTTTATAAACAATAAATAATATGTGTGCTTTACTCCAAAACGAATCTGTATAGAAATAGTAAATTGGGCTAGGGACATTCTTGTATCTGATACTTGATTTTGTATGTGTATAGTGTAAATATATGATTGTGTTGACTTTTATCTGTGTACTGAATTGGGAAAAAAAGTGACTTCAATTACAACTGTAGTGAGCACAAATAAGCATGTCAAATGCGTCGTGCTCTCGTACACTTAAATAATAAAAAAAAAAATCAATGCGAGTCAGATTAGCCGTCAGTTAAGATACCCCTAAGCAATCGTGGTGAATAAACCCCTTGTGTCATTTTAGCCAGAGTAAAAGGGACATTAGTGACGTATCAGTTAATCACAGTGTACTCCGAAGGTCTTCTACGTGGGAACTTCAGTCATAATCATGAGGTCAAAACTAGAATCGCACAGAAACATGGGGTCACACAAAACCAGAATATCACATTTAAACATGCTAAAAAGGCTTAATTAATCGTTCATTTAAAGATGAGAAACTAAATTAAGTATGTTACGTAGGTTTGGGTTAGGTTACATTTGTTTGTTTTCGATGGGATGTTGATTGTTAAAACATGCTCCATTCTCGAACCTTAAACGAACGTATTCTCATCTACTTTTACTGCATGTGAGAATTTCAAGCTGAAAATGCTTTGTAAATCCACTTGGCACAGCCCTTTTCAGTTATTTTTTTCCCTGAGCTATGTTCATTTGCATTCATATTATCCGTAACGCATTTTGACTTTACATTTCGCCTCAAGGTGAAATTCGTCCCCTCCAGTGGAATTGTAGCCAAAGCAACTAATCTAACCCAACTTATAATGGTAACAACAATAACATGACAATATAACAACGACGACGAAACTAGTCTATTTTATTGGTAACAAACGAATAAACACAATGGAGCAAACATAGTTAATTGCTAAGGATGAATTTGAGTTTGAATTTTTTTGAGGGTAAAGGTCTACACAGCCATGCACCCTACATCTAAGACCAATACAGCATAACAAGACAAAATCAGCGAACACATGCAAATTGGAACAGAGAATAGCAAATAGCACAGCCACTACAAATGATACACGAGGGATACACAGGATCTCTTCCACTTCCAGCTGCCACGAGCAGCCTCAGATTGACATGTGTGTAGCATGACAGTAGTTCACAATTGCCCAAAACCGTGACCTGGGGCGAGTGACCCCAAGGGCCGCACGAACGTCACCACCAAAGTTAAACCTATAGAAAGATAGGTGCGCCTAGGACCATGCCAGACTTGACATTCAAACAGAAAATGAGATACAGTCCCGTCGAAACCACACACATATTCCGGGCTGGATGCCCATCCAAGCCGGAATGCATGACTCCTCAAGCACGTGTGACCAGTCCCAAGCCTAGACAGAAGCCTTGCAGCATCACGAGAGAGAGGCGACAACGTACCGGGCGGGGCAGAGAACGTGTGGCTAACATGCAGTGCTCAGCCCGTTACACCCACTGCCCACACATCGTCCGACTTGCCCCGAGACCAAGAGGCAACTAACGGACAGAGGTCACGCGTCATCAAGGGCAAGCAGACAGGGTTCACACGCGACCGGAAGCCAACACGAGCCAATTCGTCCGCCACATCGTTACCATAGTTACCAGAGTGACCAGGAACCCAGTCCAGAGAGATATCACACAGAAGTTTGGCCTGGAAGAGTTTCCAGCCGATCTCGTAGACCAGCGGGTGAGACACAGCATGAGCCGCAAAACTTCACCGCAGGAAATGCATACTAGACGCAGAGTCTGAGTAAATCGTACACCTCTGCAAGCACAGGTCTATGGCCACATCGAGAGCCTCCGAAATGGTTGCAAGCTCACCAACAAATGCCAAAGGGACACCATTCAGAAATCAACTAGCCCTCACCTTCATTCCCTGAACGAAGATGCCAAAGCCACCCTCCTTGCTTTTCTATGGAAGGAGGCATCACAGTATATTTCCACAGCAGCTGGGTCTGGCGGAAGGAAGAGAACCTCAAGGTCGCCACACCATACCCATGGACGAGGTGGGGAGATCATGACCAGGTCACATAGTCCAGCAAAGGGCTGCTCAAGCACCAAGGACATACCAAGACCAGCAGAGCCAAGACTAGCCCTGGCAATCGGACCGATGGTCTTGTAATCAAACAAAATGCGCCCTAAAGGGTTCCCCAGTATCCCTGATCATAAATTGCCAACACAGATTTACCAAAAGATCTGCTGCCCTTAGTCGAACCGGTATTTCACCAGCCTCAATAAGCAGCGAAGGAACAGGAGTCGATGGCAGGCAGCATGACAACTGAGCAGCCATAATGAAAGAAAAGAAATTATCCGAAAACATGCCCGACTGCATAATAAAAGAATTATTAATAAAAGAGATATTAAGCGTCAAAAATTCGCCTTTAATGCCCAAAAGTCCCAAAAGTCAGGGTTCACCTGGTGATCATGCATCATATACCGGGTGATCATATACCAGGGTTTTTATCATTGTTTATGCTGATAACCCACCAGCATGAACAATAATAAAAATCCCCAGTGTATCAGCATGACCACCCGGCTATATCCCCTGACTTTTGGGACACCTAATACATTTACACAAGAAGGGCTAACCTGAGATCTAAACAGTGATTCGCTGCTGTCACTATGATGTAACAAGCGCTCTCCTTAATGAAGGAACGGTGTAAGCTATATCCAGAAAGCGTTCTTACGTCATGATGAGAAGCTGCGCCGGAAGTAACGTTTCTCTCCAAGAAGCGTCTTGGCCCTTCTTTGTCTACATTTTATCCATTCTTCTTTTGGGTTTACCGATGTAATAGTGGCAGGTAGGTATGTTATTGAAATGCTCGCCACAAACACGACCAATAGGTGGTGTATCAATTGTCAGGCTTTAACAATGTTACTGGGGACACATTTTTGGATATTAGGTGGGGTGTTCCTAACGTACGTAAAAATAGTATTACAAATTATTACATTCTTTGCTGTCAGCACCGCCCCAATAGCTAAACCACAAAATCCGTTATTCCCCGATAAATGTGAACTGAATGCCAAATTCTAACCAGGTCAATCGCATAAATGATTTTGTCTGAGTGAACAAAATTTCATCAGTACCTACTTCCGTAACAGAAAATTGGAAAATCAACGATATTTACGCCTTTTTATCAGCTAGAAGCAGGTGACACATTTTATTGAGAGGCTGTCAGGGTGCAAAGACCGCCTATTTCACAACATTCCAGGCTTCTTGGTCGCGTATTTATTTACTCTCACCATTTTCAGATTCCCGAAAACTGTTAAGCCATAACTTTCAGGGAATACACCACAGCCAGTGGTTGGTTGATTTTTAGGGAGCACGTACCCAAACTGGTTTATTTGCCCGACGACTATGAGAGGGACGATTTAGCTGGAGAAATCCAAGTGGAAAACCTAGGAACTTTGACATATGCCGCAATCGACCATAGCCAGTGGCCGCCAGTGTAACAATGACGGATTGAAAGTGAATCCAGAGCATTTGGATAATGCACCATAGCCAGTTGTTTGTTTGTTTGTTTTTAGGGAGCACGAATTCAAACTGGGGCAGTCTGCCCCACGGCGATGAAAGGGACGATTTAGCTGTAGAAATCCAAGTGGAAAACCCAGGATCTTTGACATATGCCACAATCGACCATAGCCAGTGGGGCCACCAATGTAACAATGACGGACTGAAATGAACTAATGTGTTTCGGCGGGTCGACCATTAGCTTGGACCTTCATAACATCAATCAAGCTTTTTAAAATCAAAATAAATGATTTAAAAGTAATATTTGGCTGCAATAAATCGCCCAAAATATTACATAAGTTACACTATAGCACACGGAAAACCGAAAACATTGAAGTCCAACACGTTTTGTTTTGTGCAGCAGTTTCAATTCGCGCATCAACCTAAGGAAATACCAGTTTTTTTCATGCAAGATCTAACCGGTGGAAGTTAATTAGGCTTAAACTTTCATCAATCACTCATTATATTCCAACAAGAAAAGCTAACCTGCGCACTTGGTATCTTTTCAGAATTGCGAATACTACCTGGCAACCAGCATAAGCAGGGCAACCGGTCTAACCGACGGCAAACCCGTCAACATATATACCCGTGGGTGGCATCCTTTACCCGGATTGCCGAAGCTTTTGTTCGTAAGCTATTTCTCAGACGGTATTACTGTCGCAGCTGATGATGATGATACCAGCAGTTTACCACACATCGTCCTAGATGATACCTCGCTCGCTTATGGTGTTGCGCAGGGACCTTTGACCGTTTCACCGGGTCGGTTCACTCAGTTAAACGCATCTGAGCTATAGCACAGCTATTTCCCGTGGTAAAGTATACACGAGCGAGAGTCAGTTGGTGACGTCTTTGTTCCCAAACCAATCCTGGAAGCAGAAGACGTTTGGTTTTTCGAAGCCAACAAAAAGGTTTTTTTCAACAAGCCAGTAGTTTTTTTTTACAAAATTAATAAATAATTATGAAATATCTGATCGCACAATCTTTACTGAACGGTAAAGTACACATTATTAAAACAAAATTCGTACCGGAGAGCTGGTGACGTCATTACTTCCAAACCAAAACAATGGAATGCTTTTACGATGATCGCTTGTAAGGTGCTCTCCATCTGATGACACGTTGTAACAAACGTGGTTTTCAGTCTCATTCTGATTGGACTTGGGTAACTTAATGCACTTTAAATCAATTGGAGCGGTCCAGCTTACGTTTGGTGAGTTTTCGTTCGTTTGTCAGTCCAATTTTGTGTCTATTCAACAGCAAAATCAACAGTCAGTGGGATGCAAGGCGTGAAATGGGAGCAGTGACGTCAGACGCGTTTGAGATACCTCAATGCAGCTCCCAAAATCTCGGACGGTTTATCGCGGTAAAGCTTAATACTAAGTGGACCTAACCTATCAAAGCCACTTATAAACCAAGGTCCCTGGTGCTGCGTACAGAGGGGAGCAAAAATTGACTGATTGATTAATTTGTTTATTTCAGGGAGCCTGGACCCAAAGGCATGCGCTCTCCGCTAAATTCCATACAGCCATTCTACACTCGCTTAACCCATTAATCACCTTTGATTTACATTCGTTTTACACACAAACCAGGGACACATGAATGAGCCATTCTACACTCGCTTAACCCATGAATTACCTTCATACAATAATCAGATACGACAATTAACAATTACGGTATTGTTATGTTCCATTACATGTTTCATGTTTCTTTATTAGAGTCTTAAGAGGCCCAAAGCTATACACTAGGATATAGAGCAGCGTCAAGTGACGTCATACTGGCTACGAGACACCATTTAGAGGTAATAGCTACAAGGTGCACTAGATTAAAATGTAAGGGAAACAACGGCACTTATAGTAAAGACAGTGCTTTGACAGCGGATTTCTTAGGCTTAAAGGAACGTTGTTTTCTCCAACAACAAAAATCGCGTGTTATAGGCTTAAGAAATTCAGTCTAATAGCATTGGCTTCAGTAAGAACGACCTTCTTATTACCCTCCAGTGCTCCTTGTAGCTAACCCAGTTACTGGCTCCACCATAGAGTTATACACAATACTACTACGTCGTGTCACTGCCCTATATTAAACTAACAATAACAGTACGGTAACGTAACCATACGGTAAATCATAGTTGTTGTGTTTGGTCATTGTTAGAAGACGAAACTTTTTGCTCACTTTTTAAGTGACAAAAACATGTTTGATAATCAAAGAATCTAAATCAGCTGTAAATATTGGAAATCAACTACATTTTGCTAATCAATTTATATTAACACTGAATACAAAAAGAATACCAAGTATTGAACGCAGTTTCTATTTACCCTTGGAAAAGCGCTGCTGTTACAAACCAACAAGATGTCTGCAACTGAAAATGAAATATAAAAAAAAACATTTTATAATTCTAATCGGGCATCAGCTACACATAATAAATTCAAAACACTTTTAAAATCCTAAGGAAACATCCATCGTCGCCTGAGGTAAACCCATTGCCATTAGCACGCACTGGACTCACCTTCTTTTTTCTTTCAGCCGCAATTGTTACACGGTTCTGCCCGTGATTTTTTTATTGACAATCTTTGCATGGGTTTTCCTCAACTGACGCCGGATGTAGCTTTAAGGATTTTAACAGTGTTTAGGTGTTACCCTTGTTAATAAACCAGAATATTGTGGTTCGAAACTTTGGGTATTAATGTTTGCTTTTATGTGCACTTTACTAGATTTCTTGTGTAATTCAACGAACACAGCTCCACACAATTCATAAGTTCAAGCTATTCATTGCTAACTGCTCAGACAATCATTTCACTAAACTTACCACAAATTTGCAAAACAACAGTCAGTAGAAAGAAATTCGACATTTTTCAGTCCGAATGGGGCTTCTTGACTGAATTCTACTGCACGAAAACTTCACGAAAACACCCCAATGTAGTCACTGATAAAGAGATTATGTAATCATATCTTAAATGGATTCGCGTCACATGTTTTAATATAACTTTTACTTGTTTATTTTTTTATTTTTTTTGTGATGATGTTCTACATTCCGCTATCACAAAATGCTAACTGTCAGCAGAGCAAAGGTTAGCGCAGGGAGATTAGGAACACGGAATCTGTCATAAAAATTAATTTTAGTATTCCAAAGATGTCGTCAGGGGTGTACAAAGCTGGGCGCACGCCTTTAATTTTTCGTGGCTGATACACTGTCGCTGCCTCTTGTGTTAAACAACACAGTGACGCGCCCCAAGGGGGAAGGGGGTCATTTGACCCTCCCAAGACCCGTGATTAACAGTAAAACTGAGCAACTGCAAACGCTTCGATTTTTTTCAATTGACATCATAAGGCCCCTCTTTTTCGTGTAAAGGAGGATAACGTTGGTTTGTATTACAATGCTCTCAACAACCCATATTCGTTCTCCAAGCCAGTGTTTACTCGCCTCCAACCCCCCCCTTCCCCTCCCCCCCCCCCCCCCGAAGTGTGAAAAATTATTTGTATTGAAGCAGAACAAAGAAGTACGGAATTTGCTGCCATTAAGAAAATTTCTCAATTAAAATCATGATTAGTATTAAAACACGCTTAAGCGTATAAAATACGGATGTAAGCCTTAAAAAACTTAAAAGCCCTAAAGGAACAGATATTAGAAAACACATGTAAGCCATCAGCGTCGCACAAATACATGTAAAAGAAGCTCCAGAGACCCAAAAAACAAGCTGGAGCTTCTTCGACACGTATTAGTGCGATGCTGATGGCTTACATGTCTTTTTCTAATATCTGTTCCTTTAGGGCTTTAAGTTTTTTAAGGCTTACATCCGTATTTTATACGCTTAAGCGTTTTTTAATGCTAATATCGATTATTTTTTTTTCATTTTTTTAGCAAGCATTACACAGACAAGAATACTGTAATCACCTTAAAATAACTGTTATGAGACAGCCTTTTTAATACTCAATTTTAAGAGCTATAAAAATTGAAAATCGGTTCTTTGGTTCGATCTCTAGGTCGGAGCAAAATTTTCCCAAGAAGAAGAACAATAATAATTGTAGTCACATTAAAATAGCGTTCAAAAGGCAATAGGCCTTCTTCATATGTATGTACGTTTTAAGCTCTAAAACTTGAGCATCGGTTCATTGGTTTGATCTCCAGGTGTAGAACAGCTGTTACAGGCCAGAATTTGGGCTAATCATGAACAGTGAGCTAAAAGCCATGAAATTTGGTACACAAGTCATTTCTTAGCTAATAAATCGAGCTAGCTATGGAATCTCTCGAGATGTCTCCTAAGGCCTCTTCCTGTCCCCCTACCACACTCACCTGTACTACTATGAATTTTGGTACTATGAATTTTGGTACGCCAATCATTCCTAATAGTAGAAATTGAACCAGCCATGGATCCCCATGAAATACCACCAAAGCCTCCCAGCATCCCCCACCCCTCCTGTGCACCTGATGAAGCATCAATGACCAACAAATTCTTGCTGATCGTGCCAAAACGTGAATTGGTACACAAGTCATTCTTAGCAGTACAAATCGAACTAGAATTTGTTGATCATTAACCTCATGGAGAGGTCACAGGGAAGCACTGGGGGTGGATATATCTCATGGGGTCCCATATTGTAGTTCAATTTCCACTGCTACAATGCTTATTTTTAGTACATTCAGCAAGAATTTGTTGGTCATTGATGCTTCATGGGGTGCGTAGGAGGGGGGTGGGAGGTGCTGGGGGTATTTCATGGGGATCCATAGCTGGTTCAATTTCTACTACTAGAAATTATTGGTGTACCAAAATGCATGCTTTCAGTACGATCAACAAGAATGTTTCGGTATCAACCTCATGGACTGGGAATAGGGCGCAGCACTGAGGGGCCTTCGAGGATTTCGCAAAAGTTCCATAGCTGGTTTGATTTCTATTAACAATGACTTGGGTACCAAATTACATTCTTTTAGCACTAACTGCAAGAATTTGTTGGTCAGGCCTCAAGGAGGGGTGGGCGTGGTGGTGCCGTATAGATTTTCTCGAGGGGGGGGGGGGTTCTACAGAGTTCTAGCCCGAACTGCAATAAATTGTTGGTCAAGCATCAGAGAGGGGGCACAGGGGAGTGCTAGGGGTCCCCTTGGGACATTTCGTGAGGTTTCCATGCTTGGTTTGATTTGTAATGCTAAAAATGACTTGTGTGCCAAGTTTCATGCTTTTAGCTCGATCTGGAAAAATTTGTTGGTTAAACCTCAATGAGGGGGGCACAGGAGGGCGCTGGTGGCCCTTTCGGGGTATTTCATGGGGATCCATGGCTTGTTCGACTTCTACTGCTAAGAATGACTTCTGTACCCAATTTTCAAGCTTTTAGCACGATTTCCAAAAATTTGCGGGTCAAACCTCAGTGAGGGGGCACAGCGTGTCGCTGTGGTTCCTGTGGGGGTATTTCATGGGGGTTCCATGGCTGATTCGGTTTATGCTGCTAAGAATGACTTGTACACCAAATTTCATGTTTTTAACTTGATCCGTAAGAATGTATTGCCCAAGCACCTAGGAGGGGGTATGGGAGGGGGGGGGGGGACGTGCTGAAGGTACTTGGGGGTATTTCGTGGAGGTCCATGGCTGGTTCGATTTTTAATGTTAAGAAAGACTTGTGTACCAAATTTCATGTTTTTAGCTCGACTTGTTGAAATTTGTTACTCCACTTAATGACTTCTGCCCAGTGCTCTACAAAAATTATTGCTCTACCGACGAGAATACTGCAGTCACATCAAAATCGTGTTCAAAAGGCCCTCCCTGGTCGGTGTTAATACCTACATTTTAAGCTACACAAATTGAAAATCGGTCTTTGGTTCGATCTCTAGGTGAGAGCAAAAGTGCTAGCCCATTTGGCTTTCCGTGTCAAGAATATTGTAGTTGCATTAAAATAGCCTGCGAAAGGCCCTGGGCCTTGTCCATGTCTTCGTTTAAAGCTATAGAACTTGAAAATCGGTTCAGTGGTTCGATCTCCAGGTGAGGGCAAAGAGTCCCAACAACAACAACAACAACAACAACAACAACAAATGGCCATGCTGTGGACGCCGAACGGTTCAATTGTTGTCATTAAAATTTCTAATGCGGTGAAAAAGTTATGACACGACCCCAAATACCGAATTTCGTTGGTCTATGTCAATTTTGGGCGAAACTACAGGAGTTCAAAGTTTGACGTCTAACATGGAAGTTCATGCTGAGGCTTACTGATCTTGTTAAAAACGCGTTAGCTTTTGGACCCATTTTTTGTTGTCCCCTTCAAACAAAATTCCTGGATGCGCCAGTGAAACAACTGCATGGCCCGAGTGCATGAAGGAGTGAGAGGGAATAACAATTTCTCTAACGTCACTTTCCTAAACTCAAGCAGCAGCTCAGCGCTGTCGTCACAGTCCATTAAAGTTGTTCCTAAATGCGCGATTAAGGTTCCGATCCCCAGCGTGACGTCACTGGTGAAGCATCGGACTCACTGGCTCTTGGGAGCGGTTTTGACACTCAATCCACCAACTACGGCTGATAGAGCTGCAGTTTTCTTTTCTTAGATTATATAATTATGTAAACATAATCGACAAATTGCAAAGATTGCCGTAACATACTAACCTAACAGAATGTAACAAGTCACTCGAGTCTCCCAAAAGCTCAGAGCAGTCACGGCAATGCTCTTGCAATTTATACTAAACTACAAGTACGCTGGTCCAGACGGTTGTGATTGATGTTTAATTTGCTCGAAATCGCTTGTTTGAAGAAATGATTTCGTTGTTGGCTTTGTTTTTAGTTTATTGTGTTATTGTGTTACGTTATTATGTTGGTTGCATTGTTTATAATGCATCATAAGACATGGCGAGAATGAAAGTTACAATGAAAATCAGGCATCACAGAACGTTTCCACACTCAAAATTACGTATCCCTTTCCCAGGACATATGGTACGAATTTTCACAATCAAGGCAACAATCATCAACATTCAGCAGTGCATTGTAGAACGTTGTAGTAGCATAGCGCTGAAACACTTGGCATAAAGGTTACGTAAATGTGCCTACTACGGGGCAATCAAATGTCAAAAGAAAACTAGTAAAATGGACCGCCAAGTTCCGAATGGTTCGGCCCTTCAAAGAAGTGATATCAACACACCCAAACATTCGCCAAGTTAATCACACCAACTAATAGTCCGAAGGTTAAAGGGCAAGGTGGCCTGATGGTTAGCATCACCGTCTCATGTGCCAGAGGTCCAGGGTTCGAGCCTGGCCTCCACTGGCGTTTTCGAAAAAAGAAAGACCTTGTGATTGCTCATGTCGATTGTGTCTCATTCTGGAGCTATGGCTAACGCTGGGTGCACGTCAAACAGCAACAGTTCGAAGGTTAAATGAAAACTAGAACATTGCTACTTTCGGTAGCAATGTTCAAGTTTTCATTTGACGTTGATGAAAGTGTTATTCGGTGCAATTTTTGGTGCGATTATCGAAACTCGGCGGTTCCTTTTACCAGTTTTGGTTTTTGATATGATATCACTTCTTTTTTTTTTTTAGTTGCGCATTAGACTCAACTCAACTAGCCTGCAGATGTGTAATAAAGTGTCACGTGAACAATAGGTTGAGTGGCCATTTTTCGAATATTTTAAGTTCACGTCACTCCTTTGAGAAGCGCCGAGTAACTTAGTCGCCTCTTTATCAGTTTTTGTTTTTTTTATATTTTTTTTTACATAGTTCATATCACTCCTTTGTGAGGTCGAACCTTTCTCAACTTGGTGGCCTCTTTACTAGTTTTTGGCGTTATTTTTACACTTTGTTTGTTTTTCGTGAATTGGACGTATGGATACAATTTCTTTGGCAACGTTGTTTAGATATGTGACGACACACCAGCATGTGTGGGATGGGTGAATCGTGGCCGGTGAAACCAATTTCTTGTTGAAGTGGCACTTTATTACACATCTGAACGGTAGTGGAGTTGAGTCAATACACAATTAAAAAAAAAAGGAGTGATATCATATCAAAAACTAAAACTGGTTAAAGGGGCCGCCAAGTTCCGAATGGTTCGGCCCTTCAAAGGAGTGATATCAACACACCAAAACATTCGCCAATTTAATCGCACCGCTTAATAGTTCGAAGGTTAAATGAAAACTTGAACATTGCCACCGAAAGTAGCAATGTTCAAGTTTTCATTTAACCTTCGAACTATTAAGCGGTGCGATTAACTTGGCGAATGTTTTGGTGTGTTGATATCACTCCTTTGAAGGGCCGAACCATTCGGAACTTGGCGGCCCCTTTTACCAGTTTTGGTTTTTGATATGTATAAGATTCTTAGGCTATAGAGTCGCGCTACAATGGTTTACGTCGTCGACAATTGAATAATTGATGTGATGTTTGTTGCCTAACTTCGCGCGACACACTAGCATGTATCTAGATAAATTAGCACGACTGGCTAATTATTAGTGCTTATTAGAGTTCGTTTGCGCATTAGAATTTTCAGAAAAAATGGATCAGAAACAAAACCCACAAGGGTGAAAGAACCCGCCAAGTTACAGCCAATCAAAATAGAGACAGCAGAACAAAAATGACTGCCACCAAGTTCTACATGATGTACTAAGCCTAACCGAAAAGTGTTCCCATTAGAAAGTAGTGATATACCTCCGCCAACGAGCAACAGCCAAGCTAAACGGTTAAATGAAAAACCTGACAAATTTTCTACAAAATGGCTACAATTCGTAGGATTGGCCGAGTTTTTCATTTAACGTCTGAAGTAATAGTCGGTGGGATTAGCTTGGCCGTTGTTCGTCAGAAAATTGGATATCAGGAGAATTAATTGATTCATTTTATTCTATGGCCCTGGCCCGAAGCCGTACGCCCTATGACCGACATTAGTTACAGCAGGAGGAGGAGAGGCTAACATGTCAGAATGTTACAATGCTGCAACGTGTAACATGTTGGGCGAAGGGAAAGTAATATGGTCTTACGGTGATATGGTAATATGGTTTCAATGAAGCTAACGTGTGTCGTTAACGGAATCCTTTTGTTTCTTTACGGTTGCCTGTCTTTCTGTAAAGGTTAAATGCGATGATCACATGTTATTAATTCATTAAGTTAAAAGGGTTATTGGCTATAAGGAAGCAACGATGTTTTAATTTGGCGTGGTTTTTTTAAAGTTTAGGCTACTTGATTATCAGCAGCACGGTGTATGCTTTGCCGGAAATCCTTAATTATTCAGGATTCCTAATTTACTATGGTGAGTATTTGATTGATAAACTCGAAAAAGTGTAATTTCTTCGGCAATAATTAATCGATTTACAGCAAATTCGAGCTCAACAAAACGTTTTGGGATTTCAAAGTCATGTGGTAAATTTCATTCCAATCCGGCCCTTCGTTTGGGCTCACCCGGACTAAAACATTGCAACCAACTAACATTTTTCAATTTGATGCCCGTAATAGGCTACGCTACGCCCGCTCTGCTCCACTAAATTGGGGGGAGGGGGGGGGGATTGAGGCTTAATTGCACGTCGACAGCCTGGGACAAATATGGCTGACTAAAAACGATCCAACGTACCTCCACTCAGATCTACAAATAATTTTATCCGATCGTGTGCAATTCACATCGGTTGGCTTACGAGGAAAAATACGAGGTTGGATTACGAGGAAAAATAAATCATACCTAAGATTGATTGTTAAAATTATCAGTACGCTCATTTACCCATCCTTAGGCCCCAATTTCGAATCATAAACGTATTTTTTTTTAACGTACTGTTTAGAACGTGACATACATTAAATTCGCCAGGAAAAATACAAGTTACAAAATTCTGATTGTGGCCAAATCTTCTGGGCTACTTTACCTTTTATAGCGTTACAAAAAAATGTGGGGGGGATAGAAAATGTACTATTTTTATCAGTTCTACCAGGGGTAGCATAAAGGACGTGTATATAATTCGCTCCTAAAGGACGTGTGTATAATTCACTCCTGGTTCTACCCATAGTATCGAGTCGGTGTAGCAGGTTTTTCACATTACCCAAAATCCTAGTAGGTACTATAGGCTTCTCTGCGTGGGTCAGTAGTCAAATTCAAGTATAGTCGCCACGCAGTGATTTCTTTGGTGATGGTGATGTTGGGCAACGTCACTACCATCTACTGGGGTAAAGGGGGAGACTACCAGGATTAGTTTTGAGCTGACGTTCCAAACTAAGGCTTAGGTGAATCACTGAATCATAACGAGGCCAGGGTGGTTCAGCAGAAAAAGAATGCCTGCCTGTATCACGGGGACTGGTAGGCTCGAGCCAAAATGGAAATCTGGATTAGGCTCAAGGGATTAAGCTAGGGTTAAGAGTAGGGTAAAGAGAGAGACGTTAAATAGGGCGGAAAGAGACTTCATTTAGGAGAGGATTGGTTGCTGGGATGACGGGTGGAGCAGGAATGACCAATCCAGTGCACAGTTACAATAGTTTGAAAAGTCGAATGTGATGTTTTGATATTAGACATTTGACTATTATTAGACGTTTGAGAATTACAAATTGGTACAAGTGTCCCTAACAGTGATACAACTGTTCCAACTAAAGGTGGTCGGCTGTCTTGTTGCGTAACGGGGGCAATGACGTCACTGCAACATATTGGTCTTAGAGTTCGTTAGTGCAAGGAAAATGCAAACATCAGCAATGCAGAAACGTGGTTACAACAGAGCTGGGTACTCAGAAATAGTACGCTGGCTTTGTACAACGATTAGTGTAGTTTTACATGAAAATGAAGCAGAAAATTAGACATTAAGCATTTAGGGATGATAGGAATAAAAAGAATTGTAACTGAGGATTGGTGGTAGCAACTTAACAAGAAATGGTGTGTAAATGTGGTACCGTAATTGTAAATCATAAGATGGATACTGTCAAGATTCTTAAGGTACGAGGAAAGCTAGAGCAAAAACATTAAAAAAATATTCTTAACGCATGAAAAGTGTTTGCATAAATAAAGTTCTCGTCACATCTTTAATTTACTCATTTTTTTTTTTTTACAAAACGTTGCCCTTTTTAGGCCTCCAAATATCTTTTCATTTCAACAGTACATGAGGCATGATCGCAACAAATTCGAAAATTATGTCTAACTTAACTTCATCCTAATAAATTACTTATAATAAAATTAAAATTAAAAATAAAAACATACGAAGTGTTAGGACTAGGCACCTTTACTTTACCAACCTAGAATAATGATTATAACGCTTAAAACACAAAATTTATAAAATTAATACAATTAGTTGATGTTACGACGTAACATACATGGTACGGTATTGAAGCCATCAAGGCGAAGATGTTACTTGGGGATATAGTGCCCGAGCAACACAGACTGCCGGTCTGCACTTATTCATTGCGTCGTACTTACAATCAGTATTATGCATAATACTCAACCACTTGTATACAATTCTTTCACCATCACACAACTGAGGTAACTGGTTTACATTTTTTTGCTCGTCTATTCTGTACGACAGGACATCTACGGTAGCTCTACTTAACGTCTTGTACGCTTCTTCAGGGAAGAAAGGCTCCCACAATACGTCTTTTATGCCATCTAACGCATGTTCGTACCCGTGTAGACCATATTGCGTTTCGAACTGTTCCCATTCCCTTCCGTCCCAGTCTTCTGATTTAAACAGAAATACGAAACTATCATGTAGTTCTTTTGTAACCCCTACACAATCGGTGAAGTGAAAATAAAGATCCCAAAATATACTTTCGTCGTTTTGTTTGAAATCTAGTGAGAACTCTCTACCTGGAGCCATTGTTCTGCATTGTCTATTCATAACCAAAACACTGGCCTTTCCTACAATCTGAAGCCACAGCGACGCTACAGTTTCGTGCGAACACCACCTAGAATTGTATGGTTTTTCAAAAGTGTTTTGATGACGCCTTCTGTAATCAAAGACAGCATATGCTAAATCTCTAATTTGTCTAACTGCGGAGTTATCAACAGTGCCAAAAAGCAATCCAGCTATTTCTTCCGACACCTTTGTTAAAGCATCGTTGTAGACCTTGCCGTAGTGGGCTGTGAAATCCGGCCATAGTTCTTCTCCGTTCCACAAATTTTCTTCAAACAATTCCAGTTGGTGCTTAAAACTCTCACATAAACCGTTAGTGATTCCAGATTTGTCGGTCATTTCCCAATAAAATTCCCAAAATTCTGGTTCGGGGTTGCCGTTTGTAGGTCTGAAACTTCGCTCGGCAACTGAATAACGCAACGTGCCCTTAATCTGAAATAAAATAAACATTTTTAGTAAATTAAATGACTATATGTTGCTTTCGGCTAAAAAAAAAATCATGTTTAAATACCTTCGGTCCAACAGAAGCTCCATTGCAAATCCCTACGTTTTATGAAAAAGAAAGGGAATAAAAATTACATCGAGGTTCAGTAGGACTGTCAACAACAACAACAAAATACACCAAAACAGTGCATTTCCTATGCTTAGCGTTATTAAACCAAATCAAGGGCCGCCTTTGTATAAGCCTCACCATGAAATTTTGTGTTAAACGTCAAAATTAAAAGGACGCATCCTCTCCTTATTTTCGTACATCCCTCGCGTGTATAGTTTTTGCAACATTTACATAAGTTTGAGTGAATGTAGCAAAATCGTCTCGTACGTGAAAAAAAAAAACAGAAAAATAAAAGCATTTGCAACACTTACATAGTGACGTTTAAACTAATGTTGCAAAATTGAGCCACACAGGAAAACCAACAAGTAGGCAAGCACCTTTAAGAGTTACGTGTAGACCTACAAAACTTGCTATTGCCAGTTAGTCGTATTATAACTTTCACTTTTATAAAATTTTGAATAACAATCGAGCTATTTGGCCTAAGGGGCACGTTTACGCAACCACTCGCTTTTGCATTCTCGCAGCTAGAAACTAGAAATCACCTCAAATTCCAACATGGCGGCGGTTTTATGTCTGCCGCCTCGCAACGAAAACAGCAAATAATGTGAGTTCAGAAGCGTTTGGGAAAATTGTTTCGTCACGAGGAATTCTTTATATTATTGGCACGGATTATAAGACTGCAAATATTTACTCAAACGATGTCGGATTTAGCTAATCCATTTAGCATTGTTACCATGGCAATGTCACCTTTGCCATCGCGATTGAGTTCTAGCTGCGAGAATGCAAAGGCGAGTCGCTGCGTAAACGCGCCCCAATAGTGGCCTGCTTTTTTTTTAGTTGCTAAATTTTTTATTTTTTTTTTGCTTTTGCCCTTATAGCTTAAACTATAGCCAGACCCGTGCATCCTGCGTGGATGTTTGAATTTCCAGGACTTCTCCCGGTTTTGTGGGTTCCCAGGAAAACAGATCACCTTTGCAATACTGAATACTTACCTGGGTTTGACTAAATGTCACAAAACTAGGTCCTACAGGAAATCAAACATTCAGCGTTATGTTCGCATGTGCTCTAAAATTGAATGTACAGTTCATCTACTCGAAGCAGGTGATATAGTGAAATGAGTAATAATTATTCGAGATGGTATTTAACAATAAACGAGCACACATGAAAGTGGTTGACGTTGCATTAAGTTGGCTTAATTCTGGTCGTTTTAAGGTTAAAAGATGATCACGAGGCAGTCTGGCGTACAGCAACTGTCTATGCACACTGAAGCATTATTCTTGATGACATTAACGAATATCGGCTCTTGACTGCGCATTTGTAAGTTAAATACGCAATTCACTCCTATCGGCTGGCAATTTCCAGGCTATCATTTTAGTCTTTCGGTTACAAAGAAATTGTTAGCGCAAACACGAATCCTTTCACTTTATACTACAACGAAAGAACCTTTAGCCAGCCAAGAATCTAGACACACGCTAGTGTATCGCGCCAAGTTAGGCAACAATCATCACAACAAACATCACATCAGTTCAATTGTCGAGGTTGTAAACCATTGAAGCGCGGCGCCATAGCGTCAGTGTATTATATCTTGAAGCATAGTTGGGCACATTTCAGGTACTTGGGGAAAATAATAATGCGGTACTAAAGCTTAAATTGTGTTGAAATCGAGAGCAATGACCCACCTGACAAAAATTAACTCGTGTAGGAATGCCAGCTAAGCTGCTTTCAATGCAAAATCTGATCCTCAATAACGTTGTAAATGTGTTAACTATCTAGCTAGCTAGCTAATTCGCTCATCCCCATGTTAAATCCCATACGGTGATTATTCATCGATACCGAGATAACGGGGAGGCTTCCAGCTATGAAATTCGACGAATGGGTGCAGTACAATACGAACTGCATACCTTTCTGGTTTGGAGCCTGGGGGCGTAACAGGGATGTCGTGGGAGGGCGCGTAAGTACGAAAATATTGTTATAACCATTGTTAGCATTGTCGGCATCGTCTCTCATTGGACGGCCAAAGTTCGGACAATGAGAACGTGGATACTGGCGTACGTGCCTAGACACACACTAGTGCATCACCATAAATCTAAACAACGTTGCAAAGAAATTGTATTCACGTCCAGTTCACGAAAAATAAACCAACTGTAAAAACAAAGCAAAATAAACAAAGCCAAAAACTGGTAAAGAGGCCACTAAGTTGAGAGTGGCTCGGCCCTTCAAAAGAGTGATATCAACACACCAAAACTAACTAAATATTGTAATACAAATTACAACAAAATTAAAACCAAACCAAAAACCCATAAAGAGGTGGCTAAGTTGAGAATGGTTCGGCCTACAGGCAAAAGGAAGTAGCAAAGTGTTCAAAACCAATTTCTTGTTGACGTGGCACTTTATAGTACACATGTGCACAGTAGTGGAGTTGAGCCAATACACAATTTTAAAAAAAAGGAGTGATATCATATCAAAAACCAAAACTGGTAAAAGGGGCCGCCAAGTTCCGAATGGTTCGGCCCTTCAAAGGAGTGATATCAACACACCAAAACATTCGCCAACTTAATCGCACCGCTTAATAGTTCGAAGGTTAAATGAAAACTTGAACA
>JAHWFP010166855.1:67214-95379 GCA_023313725.1 Lithobius niger
TTGGATATTAGTATTAAAAAACGCTTAAGCATATAAAATACGGATGTAAGCCTTAAAAAACTTAAAGCCGTAAAGGAACAGATATTAGAAAAAAGACATGTAAGCCATCAGCGTCGCACTAATACGTGTAAAAGAAGCTCCAGCTTGTTTTTTGGGTCGCTGGAGATTCTTTTACACGTATTAGTGCGATGCTGATGGCTTACATGTCTTTTTCTAATATCTGTTCCTTTACGGCTTTAAGTTTTTTAAGGCTTACATCCGTATTTTATACGCTTAAGCGTTTTTTAATACTAATGTAGGTTTTGTTTCATTCACATAAGCTTGAGCGAATGCAGCAAAAACGTCCCACATGAGTAAAAAATCAGGAAAATTAATGCGTTTGCAACACTCGTGTACGTACGTGTGAACTAACGTTGCAAAACCGAATCACACAGGAAAACCAAAATGGAGGCCGATTCCGCTAAGTTTCCTTTTTGGTTTCCTTTTTTTCCGATTTTCTGAATGACTGAACTGTAACAATGAAGTACTACTCAAAAATTGGGAAAAATCGTTCTATCTCCTCAAGCCATAACGTGTTAAGGATTCCCAACAAGTTTTAGGAATTTGAAGTCGTGTTTTAAACGCCAACTTAAAACACAAAACTCGTTTAAAGCAGTTTTCAAGTTCTTCATTAACTTTTTAACATTTTAATCTGTAGGACTGACTGCCTTGGCGTTTGAAACTTCAAACGACGAAAACTTGACGTGAATCCTTTACAAGTTTTGTTTACGGTAATTATCACAAATTATCAGTGCAGATAGAAAATCAAGCAAACAATTATTGATGACTGACTACTGATAAGTGTGAAGTGTTTATTTAGCCAACGCAGATACCACGAAATGATAATTACTGAGGTCAGCGATTTCATCAGTCAGTCAGCATACGAATTTCTCGTAATTTCTATTGTTGTTGCTTTCAGACGAAATATGGACGTCGACCTGCCGGAATCTACCTCATGTTTTTTTTTTGTCTTTTTTCAGCTATGGCCGGCCTTACACTGGCTATCATTGAGATGTCACCACAACTCATCAAAGTTGTTCTTAAACACGCGGCGAATTTTCCTAGTCTGCAGCGCGACATTACCGCTGAAGCATTGGACTCGATTCCGGAGACGGTTTTTTCACTGGATCCAAAGACAGAAGATGGCTGACTTACAGTCGTTCTTCACTAGGATTACCTATGTAAACATAATTACCAAAGTGTGGAGACTTATCGCCAAACAGAGTTCCAACTAAGTTAAAAGAGGGAACACGTCACTCGACTATATGAAGTAAACGTAGTCGTATTTATCGGCCGGTAATTAAATTAAAATTCCTTAGCAACGCCCTTGACAACACAAGGTGACCATACGATGGTGAGCACGGTCTTAAAACATTTCTTTCGTGGCACTGGTCGCCATTTTGCTCAATGGTGGCAGGGCTGCAACTACATTTCTGGGGGCGTGGGGTAATCCATAAAAACGGGGTGCCCTTTTCCAAAAAATATGTGAGGAAAAAGGCTTTCTAGGTATTAATTAATCCACGTTTCGTCCTATCTCAGTAGTGTTTTATTTTCTAATGTCTTGCAATACAGTTTAAATCCTTGATAATAATGACAGCCGCTTGTCACAAAATATATCGGAAAGAGTACGTAAATGCTGGCGTTGTAAATTGTAATAGTTGTAGTTGGTGTTTCAACAGATGGCGACCATATTACCTTAACCGCTAGTTTGGAGGACTTTGCCACCTATTAACCACAACGACACGAATTCAGCATTCTCTCATACTATGGTTCTTTCGGTGTCGGTACTTGCAACAATGTCTGTGTAAAACACTGATTGAACATTCATTCGAGGTAAAAGTCCGTTGTAATTGGCAGGATTTTGCACGCGCTCGTCAATCGGGTTCGACCTATTGACATTTGCAAGCTACCCTAATTACTCTTCATAAATAACTAAACGTCTAGACGATTGAGGTTTAACCTTATACAGCTTCCACCCCTGTGGCTGTAGAGCAAAATAAAAGCTACTACGTCACTAACAGGCCACAATAAAACGAGGTAGAATAGTTTGGACTGTAATGACGCACGTTCCTCAACGTTTTTCAGCAGTTTCACTAATGATGGGTCATAACAATTCTACTACTGTAATTTAGAATGCGACAGATAAGCCTTTACTTGTTTATGGACATAAATTAAATCGTAAATCATAAAATGTAATTTTTTTTTATCTCCCGAAGGAGGGAGTGGTTGCAAGAAATAAAAGAAATTCTTCTAAAGGTGATAGTATCGAGTTTCAAGGAAAAGTGAGATGCGGATACGATTCCGACTGTCCCAAATACGCAAAAATAAGATCAACGTTTTAAACTTGGGGAACAATTTGTAAAGTGACAGGCCTACCTATTTTTTTTTAATACGAAAAGTGCTTGAAGATAACTCTGTGTATTAAAAGCCTAAACTTTGAGGTCAAACGCAGTGGAGTTAAGAGGATTTTGTACAGGGGGGGGGGGGGGGCAACACTTACTAGCTATTTAGCCAAATGGTGCATGGAGGGAAGAACCAATACCAGTTTAGGGGTCTGAGGGAGCGCTGTGAGCTTCGCCAGCGAGAGCTGTGGCAGCTGACGCATTTTTGCCATTTTCCGGCATTTTCTGACCTTGTAAAGTGCCGATGGAAACATTTTTTATAAAATCAGTTTTGCTGACTGCATTATATACGCATAAAAAAATGTATAACGTAAATCCTTCAGATTTTCATACCAGACACTTAATTTTGTAGAAATGTTGGTAATTTGGCACTCATGAAGCCTTGTAGAAATGTTGGTAATTTGAAGCAAAACGTGGAGTTAGTAATTGTCTTGCTGTTTAAAATACGGCTTCGGGATAGTGAAGGTTCTTAAAGCTGTGAAATGGCCAATTTGCCGAATAAGCCATCAAAATCTTAGAGGGGGGCGAATCGCTAGTCACTAGTCATTTAGCTCAAGTCGGAAACTAACTGGACAAAAAAATCTCCAGTCATTTAGCTCACAAGTCAGAAGCTCACTGGACAAAAAAATCACCAGTCATTTAGCTCACTGGACAAAAAAATAACCAATCATTTAGCTCGCAAGTCAGAAACTAACTGGACAAAAAAATCTCCAGTCATTTAGCTCACAAGTCAGAAGATCACTGGACAAAAAAATCACCAGTCATTTAGCTCACTGGACAAAAAAATAACCAGTACTTTAGCTCGCAAGTCAGAAAGCTCACTGGACAAAAGCTCGCGTATTTTCAAAATGAAGGGGCGAAAACCTTTGTTTTATTTTATCGAACAAAACAAAAAACAACGAAACAAATTTGTTCGTCAACAAAAACGGCAAAACAACGTTACGAGCATCATTTCCTAGTGAAACTTCGAAACCTGCCAACTCTGTAACCAACCAATTGAAATTTGAGCCATTAAGGCAACTTACATAGCATAGCCTAACCTAAAAACAAAAACGACAAAACAATTTCTTTTTTATTCAGCTTTTTTTTACCGTGGCTTTTGTGTCTTCGGAGTTTTTTTTTTAAGGTATTGAAAAATAATAAATATTTCCTTTAATTTTATTTTTCAAATGTGAGCTTTTGGTTACGAGTGCTTTTTGGAGTCGAGAGCTTTTGCCCAATGACCTTCTGGTTGGTGAGCTAATAAATGGTGAGCTTTTGGACAGTGAGCTTCTGTCAGACTACAGTCAAGACAAACAAGGCCCAAATTTCTAATTTTAAGAAGGTCCACCATTCCACGCGGTTTATTTATTTATATTTACATGCGATTGTCGACTTTTGACAATATCAATTATTTACAAAGCATCAGCTGTGTATCACAGTAAAATTAACGAACGCAACAAAGAACTCCCACACATCATAAATCCTTTTCAAAGATTTTATTAACAAAATTTATATAAAATATGTATATGCATGTATAGTGAGTTATATAATACAAAAGCATTCTACAAATTCACGCAGAAAGCGTTTTCATTCTTACAACCATGTTATCTACAACGCAACTAAAACAGCCTTATAGCTTTCTCCATCTCACGATTTCTTCTCTTTTTTTTTTTTCTTTTACGGGACTGTCCCATAACTCTCGGACCCACCCAGCTGTTCATTAAAGTAGGCATTGTCTATTTACGTTGGACATGATTGTATTCTGGTCACGAGAGTTCATTCATAGAAGCAACAACTGATACGACTGACTGCGCATGCGTACCTCATGAAGGCCGACCAGCTGGACCAGATGAACCTGGCTACAGATAGACAGAATGAACGAATTTATAATATGGTAGGTCACGGGGAAGATTGTAAAACCAAACCAGTTGGGAAGAAAGCAACAAACAACAACATTAAATTGAGGGAAATAGGACTAAATTAGGAACCTTTAGTAGAGGCGTTATTACCAAATGAAAACAATTGGATTCGAAAACCGCAGAAGCGCTTATCATTGTGTCTAACGATAGCAACAAATGAGTAATTGTGAGGAAAAAAAAAACAAATAAAATCAAAAAGCCGATAAGAAACTATGCATTATTCCAGTTACAGTTTGCAGACAGCTTCATAAGGTTGGTTATCTCCCAGGAACGACGCTAAGGGGAAGCGAGGGGGGGGGGAGGTGTCCTCGCCCCCTAAATTTTTAGCCACCTCCCTCCCCCCCTAAATTTTTAGCCACCTCCCTTCCCTCTCTCCCCCTCGGCGCCTCCCCACTCATCAGATCAAAATCAAACGTACAAAAGACGAGACTTCTGCTTACTTATTAAGCTACGTTAGTTTTTTTTTTTCCACTCAGCGATAGGAAGGACTTGGGGTCACATCAGCAGAGCCTATAGTGGTTACTGTGAGATCGGAGTTGTAAAATCATTTTTTTTTTCAGCTGGATTTAAAAATTTTCCCCCCCAAAAAATGGGGGTAGGAAATAGTTAAGAACGTTGGGTGTGAAAAAGAGAATTGTACGTTTATTTAATTTTTTTTGGGGGGGGGGGGGGGGGGAACAGCAAAAATAGAATTTTTCGGTTCGCCCCGAACTTTGCTTTAAAAATTGCCTGTCCAATGATTGGAGCCTGGCTAAAATTGCTGCCCAACTGCCGCCTCCCCGTAAAGTGATTCTAGCGTCGTCCCTGGTATCTGTCCCCCTTGCATGGCTGAAACTTGGGATACGACAGATTGGGAACGAGTCGTGGAAGGAAACACAGGAAACCACCTTAACCTTATAGGGAAACTGCCAACTAATGACACAAATCTTGAATAAATAAACGAAATTAACTAACGGTAAATATTAGTACTAAACGAAAAACACAATGGAACTAAGCACTCTGAAAAACCTAAGGACAAGTTATCAGAATGATGATGGAAAAAATTCCCGTATCATCATCATAGTTTGTTCCACATTATGTTTTCCGAAAACTGACTGGATGACGACTCGTTTCCTTGCACTAAGAGTGAAAAAATATGTGGATATCACACTTGTAGACTCAACAAAGTTACTGTTAGAGTTTACGAATGGGATGATTACGGATTTTTTGCACTCGTAGTGGAAGAAAACGTGGCGTCATACAGTCAGTTTTCTGTAAACATAATGTGGAACAAAGTATAGTGCGAGAATTGAACCTGGGTCTTTATACATAGAGTTTCGAAAGCCAGGTAAGATCCAGACTCATTTTCCAGATTCGTGCTGAAACGAATTTTTTCGGCAATATTGCTGCCCACTTGGAATTTTTAGCTGTTTGCAATAGTGGCTCCACTGTGTTCCTTTGTTTATTATCAATATCTACAGCTAATTTAGTTTCTTTAGTCTTGTTGGAGCCTAATGCATGTTTCTAGGTATGGAACTCCTATTATTCAAATGATTTATTAATATTTATAGCCCACAAACAAAACAAAAACACAAAAAGAAATGTAAGTGTTTAGCTGTTTGGTTAGGATTTAGTGTGTCACTCATGCATGAACTAGGCAAATCGGCTTGAATATAACTGTGGATCTATAATTTTCAGCAGTTCTCAGGAGTTCGTCATTAGGGATAACCTCTGGGATAATCTCTTTACGTGTCGACGTTTATCCTTTTGGCAAGTTAGCAGCGATGTGGAGTGGAATGGAGGCCAAATCCACTATTGGGGGTTTAATTCCGCACTCACTACACTAATTTTTTTACGTCATTATTGCAGTTCACAATGTTTGCATCATTGTGTTTCTTCGTTTTTTGTTGGTTTTTTTTTTCACAAATCTCGCCATACTAACCCTTGCAGCTGATAAGAGAATCGCCTTACATCGCGATGCTGCGGCTCATCTTGGAGTATCGCGGTGGAAATCGTTTTATCATTTTTCAAAAAAGAGTAAAAATCAATGACTTTACTCTTAATTATCATTAAACCCTTCTGCTCTACCAAGAGGAGACCTTTTTTTAAGCCCTGGTGTTGTATACATAATTCGGTGGCGTGATCTGATCTTGAGTCCAAGCCCCTAACAACAACTCGGCTGCACTTCGCTCTCTTCAATGAATCCTCATGATGCTCGCTAATCGTGGCTGGACAGTTTCATGACGCCCACACTGCTGGTTTGAAGGCGCACCGGTAACACTCGCAGTGCTATCTGGTCTTGGCCACGCGACGATTTAAGCCAATCAATTATTTTGTCTCGTCATACGTATAGACACTTCACCTCGGTGTGGAAGTGGTTAGAAGCATTGCTTAAAGATTTTATTTGGATAACAAATGAAGAGCACAACAAGAGTGGAACCAAAAAGGTCTGGCCAGATTTTAATACAGATCACAGACATCAATTCTTTCTAAGTTACAGACCTCAATAGTTCTGCCCGCACCTCAAAAGTGGTGGCATTTGGAGCCAGTAAGTCCAAGTCAACTGATAATGCCATTGTTGGTAGTGCCAATACTTTCCAGCATGGCCAGTGGTGAGTAATGTTGCTGCTGTGTAGCGAGAAGCGTATGAATTACTATGAAACGATGAAACAATGGCGACCGTGAACTGCATCGTTTGCTACTATTACCATGTTTCCACGTTACCACGATAGATTGTTTTGGTGAGTTTTAAGTCCTTCTGTATTGACGCATTAAGGACAAAAAGTTAGTTCACAGATCGCATCTCAGTTCTAAACCATAAATCTGAAATTTGCTGGTCACTGTTTACCTTCTAGGTAGAAGTCAGTCCTACTGGACAACCAAAGCACGACATACAAAAAGGAACATGGCTTCCTCCAGTAGGATATAAATGCACTACTGATCTAACCCATAAGTAGGGTCACGAATTATATATTAGTCGCAAATAACATAATACCAAGCACAATACCTCAATCAACCAAACAATCCATTCACTCATGCTTTTACTTGTAAGTTTAATATCTAATTGCTATTATTTACTGCCTATTTCGTTTCATCAACGTACAAAGTATTGTTTGGATGATCACTGTAGGGACAAGACATCTGCTTGACATCCAGACTGGACAGGAAGGCTTAAACTAAAGAGGTCTCTATCTGTAACTTGAAAAGCAAAGGTTTTTGGACTTATGCGCATTATGAACTTTTCCTCTTGCTTTGGTGTCTAGGATCTGTAATTTAAGTTTAGTCTTACCGTTTGCTTTTTGATTAAACCCTGTTAAGTAACAAAATTCACCACCGATTGCTCAGAACCAACTATTGAAAGGGAAGGCACAAGTACTCGTAATGCTTTCTTCAATAAGGTTTTTTGATCTCTTAGAATTTTAGTTTCAAATTTGGAATTCTCATTTCTTGAAAAAGCTCGCAAATCTGCCAAATGCAGTTTTCTACAAGTTTGCCACTGCTTACAAAATCACAAACGCTTTAGTATTTATACATTTACTATTTATTAGCAGTAGTAGCACAACTAATACGCTTCGAACCAACAACCCACTCTGGAATAAATAGTGAAACAGTGTAATGCTGAAAGGATGGGGATGGCGATTAGTGCAAATTCAATGAAAATTTAACTCAGTTATTGAAATCGGTGTAAATCTACACAAGTTTAAAAAGTAGGAATGCATGGCTGCATAACATTTCAAGTAACGATAACATTCTTCTTTTTCAGTATCTACATTATCGCAGAGAGGCCTGTGTAACTGGCATGATGAACTCACTGAACTGGCAGCATTTGAGTGTCAGAAGACGTGATCGTAGGTTAGGCCTATTTTACAGGATTTATCCTTACCATACTATTTTAAATCCTGTAGAGTACTTGCTGTCACCTGACTATTCGGGGAGAAGTGACCACGAGAAGAAAGTTAAGAGCTTTCAATGTAAGCTTGATGTATTGGCCGAATCGTTTTATTCCAAGAACAATTCGGGACTGGAATGGGTTAGCGAATGATAATGTCGGTGTGTACAATTACGAGGTTTTTGTAAATATTTATTGTCTTGCCATTCGCCCATTTGTTGCAGCAATTCTAATATGTAAATATTTACTGTTGCATTTTTAAAATTTGTCTATACTCAATGGTTGTTTAATGTCCTTAGGCGCTACAACTAATTTAAATAAATAAATAAATAAACATTGGCCTCGAGTGTCTAGCTTCGATAATTAACGCTTTTGTAATTATATCCCACACAGTGAGTACTGAGATAAACGCAAAATCTATAGAGGAAAATTTGATTTAGAATTTCTTAAAGTTTCACTTGTATACAGGTCATCTTTCTTCATATTTTCTCAACGTTTTCCAAGTAACCAACAAAATCAACTTTTTCTCCACAAACTCCTCAAATAACTTTTTTAGTATGGATGTTACGAAACTGAATGAGTAATAATTTAATAATATTGTTAATAGTTATAATTATTCTTAAAATTTTGCTACATTATCGATTTACCAACATTAGACGTTATCCATAATAATTAAACACAATCAGATTGCTATGTAGCTATTTTTACCCATAAATGTAAACTTGTCACTTAGTTCACTTTTGTGCAGCTGTTTATTTACTGAATTTATTGTATTCGTATACAATAAACACTATCCGTTTCTTTATTAACAATGCGTCTCTTTATTAACACAACTAGTTAACAGTTTAACACTTAGGTTGCTGAAGCCGTTACTTTATCGCAAATTTATATGTAACTTTGCCACCATATTTTTATGATGTTCGTATGTAGTGTTCAAGTAATTGTGGACCAGTGCAAGTTTTAACTGGTGTAGAACTATGTAAAGAAAGGCTCCAAAGGCCTGTGACTGAAATCGGGCAGTTCACAATGCAAAGAAAATAAATATTAAGCCTTAGCTTTTATGACTCAGCATCAAGTGCACCCTGGATTTACACCCCAATGCATTTGCCCACAGAGCCATCAATACAGGGGACGTAGGACTTAAAATTCCTTAAGGGTTTGGTTCAATGGTGGAGCAAAGCGAGGAAAGTGTAACGTACAGGGAACACCAAATTGAGAAATTATGGTTTGTAGGTTAGTTGCACTTTTGCAGTCTGGGTAAATCCCAAACTAAACGTCGGATTGGAATGAGATTTGCTACATCGCAACAAAATCCGAAAAGAATTGCTGAGCTCGATCTGTTTTCGAATTTATTGATTTAACACTAAACCATTGTAGGTTTGGAATCATCAATAAAAAGGAATTCTAACAACGCATCTGCTAGTAACCAGGTGAACTTATAAAAAAAAAAACTGAAAATTAAAATATCACTGCTTCAGCCGACAACCTTTTACGACAAAACAACGAAATAACATTTCCCCATCACGTGTTAACCACTACACAAAGACAAGCAATCAGAAAAACAAAAGATTCTGTTAATGACACACATTTGCTCCATTTGAAAAGAATGCATGGCGATTTCCCTTCAACATGACGACAAAAATAGTCCTTTCCACTAGCTATAGGAATCTCTACGTTTATACCTAAACAATAAAACATTTCGATAGTTCAGGAGACAAAAATGCACACTATACACGCGAGCACTAGATTCAAAAAGTGATTCCCATGGAGACGATGTAGTAGAAGAATTTTTTTTTTTTAGAAATTATGGAGCCTGATGAAGACAGACGAGTGTCCAGTTTGTCGAAAATTTGCACTGCAGAATACTGGTGAAGTATTCTAGTATCTGAAATTGCGCGTTTTTGTTTCCTGAACTGTCAAACTGTAAAATGAACTTTCAGAGTAATAATCACTACCTTATTTTCAGTAAAAAACACAAATATAAATTTCAATCCACTCTGCTTGCAATAGGCCCAAAGCTTAAAACGGCCCAACTCCTTGTAGTGTCCCTGCACTAATTCATGACCAACTCACACACTACAAGATGACAAGTAATTAAGTTCAATAAGCCAACTTTTTCATTAGTCCACAGAACCAGCTGATAACTAATGGGTACAAACTGAAGATCTTATCCAAGACTACCATAATTTAAATCACCGAGAAACAATTTCCATAACCGGATACACTAATAATAACAACAACAACATAAATACAGCTACCAACGAACGCCTTGCCATTCCAAAAATAACAAAAGATTAAGAAGGAATTCCAGCCCTTCTTTGCAAACTGCTTTATAATCACAGACATAAAAGCTTTATTTAGATTTCAACCAAAAATAATAAAAATATAACCGTTACAACTGGTAATGTTTCCTTTTATAAGGTAGGAGTGGCATTTGAGATCATTAATACACGGAAACAACTATAATAACTATAATAAAATGCACTGATTTAACGTACCAGGTACTTCGGACTTCTTAAAGTGGAACGGTTTGAATAGCATTTACACGTCATATTACGTTCCAGTTAACAGTAGTGCTGAATTGACTGTTAACGTGTTTAGAATTGATACTTGAACTACTATACTGAATTGTATTATGTTCAAAGGCGTACTATAGTTTTAATCTTTTGAACTAATCTTTATGAATAAAATGGGCGGTTGTTAGGCCATGAAAAAAAAATTATCGGTTTTCAGGCACTGCCTGATGACTTTTTTTTTTTGCTTAATAAAAAAAAGTGACCTACAAAAGGTTACTTAAGAATAGTTTTTGAGCATAATGCGCTTCATTGTACATACGTTATCCAGCAAGCATTAGGTTTAGCTGTAGTTTGAAATAGTTTATAAAATTACTACCACAATCTAAACAGAAAGAACCAGTTTGAGATACTAGCTTACTTAGTTTCAAATCGAAATAAAAAACAAAATAAAAGCCTGGTCACCGGTTGACTTTTTGGCTTGTAAAAAATGTCCGAGAACCAAAACATTTTCTTTCCATAGCCTTCTTAATGTTTTGCAGAGCTTTTTATTTCCAAACTGAACCAAACTCTTGATTCAAACAAATCTATGAAGTTATATACATCTTGAAGTATGCCCAACATTTTGGTTTTAGTGGAAACTTTTGAAAGCCAAACTTTCCTTTTTTTATTATTATACAAGTGACAACAAAGAATATATATGCGTGTTTACAAACTTAACTGTTGTAAAATTATGAGTGTTAGGGCCTTAGGGCTTCGGGCAGATGACCATGAGTGGTTAACGCTCTTTAAACCCTTTAAGTGTTTAACAGTTAAGCTTTATTTACTAACGGAGCTAAATCGCAAAAAAGGTGTGTGATTCAGGAAATATTCCCATAGGTAAACCATGGACTCGGTCATGTCGTCCACTATGTTACAAGCCCACAATGCCACCCTCGTGGCTAACCAGCAACCAATGCTTACTGAAATTAAACAAAAACATAGTGCAAACCTATTTACGCTACTTAAAATGTTAAAGTTCTCATGGATCTTTCATAAGTTAGGATTTATTTATATTTTGTCATCTCGTAATACGCACACATGTCGCGTTTAATATCATAATTCCACATTAAAATAAAACTGTGCGACTATTAAACCGTTCCCTTTAACGTAATTAGTTAGCTGCCACTGATTTACATTAATTAATAAGTAGTAATACACAGTTTTAATACAACTCTTAAGAATAGCAGTATTAATAAATAAAGCCCATAAATCAGATGATATCGTTAGGCTTAATACGAACATGAGTATTATTTTCTGCTAACTGTAGTAAAGAGTGAAAAGGGAAGAGATCTAGGAATTATAGACCAATTAATGTAAACAAACATTAATTCTAGTTACTAGGAAGCTAATTTAACTCATTTACACGTTACAGAAAGCAATATGTACATGTACATACTTTAGCTACGTATGTATAGATAGTTTGCCTCCAAGACTACCTTCAAATCCCGTTTTGAAAACCTGAAATTGCAAACTACATTCACTGGTAAGTAAAAATAAGGTAACAACGCATTAAAATAAGGTCCTACGCATTTAAACACATTGAAAGATTGAGGAGTAGGACGCTTTATTGTCTAAAAAATGAGTGATGATTATGGGTCGACTCCATAAATTTTCATCCTTGGCACAATATTTTAAAAATGTTAGAAAGCAATACTTCTGCCCTCACAAGGGTGCCGTCTTCAGGAGTTAGGAGTTAAACCTTCCTCGTTTTACTCTGTGTATTATGTGCCTGATGAAGGCCCCCTTGTGAGGGCAGAAATATTGCGTTTTAAAATTTTTTAAATATTGTGCCAAGGATGAAAATTTATGGAGTCGATCCATAATCACCACTCATTTTTTATTTATTTAAACACACGTTAACACATTTTTACCAATTACAGTCACTCATACTAAACTTCCAAAGATAAAGAGAGGTATATATCGTACAAAATATCAATTACCAGCCTCGTAAGGCAATGACAGAAGTGGCTGACTATGGCTCTACAAATGTATAAGACATAATTCGAAACGTAACTCATACGTACAAATGAAGTTAAAAGAAAGCCTCTACATGTTAAATATTGCACGTTAGCTGCACACAGCAAATTCTTAAACAATACAAAAGTATGAAGATACTAAATTCTAATCTCACATTATAAAGCTTGATATCAATAATATATCAAAATTCGCAAAAGCCAAACTAATAATTATGAAATGTAATCAACCACTTTTAGTGGAATAAAAAATTCAACCTCTTTCCAAAGCAAAACAGTTATATTCCAGACATTTTTTTTACAACCTTATTGTAAACTTCACGCTAAAAACTTGAGAATATAATAGAAATTGAAGGAACTTGTAAAGTTTTTGCACAAGGAGAAAAAAATTCTTCAAGTTCAGTTACCAAAATTGTTAATACCTACCTACCTACCTAATAAATTGTTACAAAACGTTATTTGCACAACCCCAAGCGTTGTTTTTCCTTCTCTTCTACTCACTAATGCACTAGGTAACAAATAACTCAATATCCGCACAGCCATTCTTATACGTACAACTAACAGTAAAGCAAAGAAAAAGTTTTAATTTTAACGTTTTAGTTTTGACACTCCACTTAGAAAAAAAAACGCGTTGAAAGTCTTTTCCGCATGAAAAATATTAAGTATTTTCCCTTGTAAATAACTTTTTTTTTTTTACTTATTTTTTATTACTGCAGATTTTGCATCTTGCATACCGTACATCTGACTTCGTAATTTTCGACTTTCGCTTACTGAACTGACTTGTGTTTAAGACGCATTTTTTTTTTTTTGTATTAAAGCCGTAGTTAGGTCAAACTATACCACGAGCCACGGCTGTTTGCCAATGACGAACGAGAATAGCGTATCTTTGGCTGTCTGATTGGACTAGCCCAGTCACGTGATATGCGCGTCACGGCAAACAGCCCTGGCGCGTGGTTTAATTTTATTATTACGAAAAAGTTTTGAACATTTTTTTTTCTCATACATGTTTTTTCAAGGTAATGTAAGAATCCAAATTTGGTAAATTCATTTCGACATGCAGGATAAGAAATACACCAAGGAGTAAAACACATAACGAATTTTAAAAAGTAAATCCATTTCCACATCATAAAATTCAACAAAATGACAAATCTCCATAAGCATTTAAAATTCGACAAACCCAAACAAGAAACCCCCGGCCGAATTGAAAATTGGAGTAAGTCATATCCGTAAGATTAACGTTAACTTCATCCACAAAGTGGACCTCTTCAAACACATCAGTTTCATCAAGAATTCGAGTGGCGCCCAACACAGTGATCCAACAGTTTGGAATCGGGATGTAGATAATTCAAAACTCATAAAAATTCTTTTCGGTAGCTTACAGGAAAACGAAAGCAAATTTTTTTTTATCTCAGTAAACATAAGTGTCAGGCCTCGAAGGCATAAAGAATGTGATACTTACGGCCTATTCTCTGTCGTACATACCGCAAATCGCCTATTAACAACCCTAGCAAAGCTACGGCCACCCTTCTAAAATATTTTATTTTATTATTTTATGTGATGACAAATCCCACTATCTGGGTACTTTAGTTTTTAGTGTTCATGTCGTAGCATGTCTTGCAATGCGATTGTATACCTGTTCTTTTTAGGACTTTTAACGCTTTTCACACCCTTCCCATGTCCTGCACGTTTGGCAATGCCATCGGCGGCTTTTGAGTTCCTGGCAGGTCTAACCTTGGTGGTAACGTATTCGTGTCCCCCAAACCTCTTACAATCACCATTCCTTGGCCATGTTATGTAAACTGTTTTTACATGTAATTGTGGCTGGCTGTTAGTGACCCCCCACCCCCCGGTCCTTGCCAGACCCATTGCTATCGCAACAAATATTATTTTTTTTTAAGGTCAGAAGTCGTGACATCACCTAGTTACAATAAAATTACCTAAACTACCTAGAAATTGACTAAAAGCTTCATACATTCAAGCAAATCCATGTTTCATCCCCTTAAACCATGGTTTTTCTGCACCAAAATTAACTAAAAGCTTCACTCATAAGGCAAACTTAATAAAATACTGAATTAAATTCCTGAACAAATGTATAAAAGCATGGCGTTAATGCTCGATGGAACCACGTACGTGAATGATCGCATAAACGCCGAATCCTCCGCGATGTTAGGCCTAAATACCCATCCTGGACAGATGTAAGACTCAAATTATAACTTTATTATGGCCCACCTCCATTCTTTAACGAATTAATTTTAACAGCCCATAGGGATTTAAAAGGCGACTTACAGTATTTACAAAAACCAGATTACTGTAAAAGCTTTTTTTTTTAAGATAATAAAAAATGGACGAATCTAATGAAAGCCGGTTCAGATATTTCCACCATTTCTATCACTGTGTTGAACTTCAATATCTTGAATAACTTCGTGACTACCGACTAACTTCAGAGACAAACACCCACAAACGTTCTTTAAGGGGTGTGGTGGTGTGTGGAGGCAAAACAAGCCTAGAGTTAATTTTAATTTTCAATTTAATTTTAGACTAGCTCTGCTACCATGCTTTGAGCCGGAACTCGATACGATTTCAGCGTCTTTAACTTTTTCCAATTTCCCTCTACTAAAAAAAAAAAAAAATTACACAAGCTTCATTACCCGATTCACATTACAGAAATTAACTGACTTGAGAGGAGAAAGACATTCTTCAATTCCCCCCTCCCAATCGGGTGCACGCAAGACTAATTCCACATACTAAATAACATCACAGCTCCTCTGCGTCACAAGAATTGCGAGACAGCAACGTTTTTTTTTCGGAAGGTGTCCCTCTTCTTTATCTGCATCTTTTGCCTCTATTTCCGCTTCCGTTGTAGTTTTACGTATATTCTTCTGCCACTAAACGTAACGTACGTTACCCCTTCTGTCTCTTCTCGATTCCCATCCATAAGGCAGTTAGTTACTCCTTGGTCGCATTCGTCGAGAAAACGAGAATGGACGTCCAGCCAAGTTCGAGATCTTCGAAGGCACACACTATTCATTGCCTTTTCTTTTTAGCTGCCAGCTTGGCTTTCTACAAATAAAAAGAAACAAAAAACAAAGATTAGTACATTTTTCTCCCGTACGCAGGATTTTCATCCTTTACACAGGATTTTCTAATCCAGCATCGTGCTTGGAATTACAAAATAACAATAATTGGCCTTTGCTTATTTTTTTTTATCTTCGAATTTTTGTTAAGCCTGTTGAAAATCCATTGCTCTGAAACACAAACACAACGGACATACTAGGACTTTTCTCGAAAAAAAAAGTTAAAATTCGGGGTTTCCATACTGGAATTTGAGAAACATTTTTTCTTCCCTAACAAGAGTTCCAGTATCTTACAAAACCATGTTGGGAATTATACAAGACTAAAAGTGCTAAATTCCCTTCAGCTAAATTTACAAACCAATAGAGATCGAGAGAGAAAGAAGCATGATCACACTCCACAAGAGCACATGTTTGGCGTGTCGTTCGGGGGGAAGATGAGAAATAAAAAGAAGAGCCAGCACTTTCGCCAGCGAAAACTCTTTTCTAATTCCGGTGACAAAATCAAAATAAAAGTAATGTTAAATACTTTAAGAGTGTTTTTCAAGTTTTGCACGTGTATGAAGCTGTTTTAAGTTTGACGACACACTTTTTTGTGATTGTGTTTTTATGTGTCCTTTTCTTTTCACTGCAGGAAAACGAAGCAGTACCGTCCCGAAACGCGCTTGGTTTCCATTCTTTTTTTTTTTTTTTTTGGTGCTTTCTGACAATATTTATTTCGATTAGGCGGTCATGATCACTCTCACAGTGTCGGGGTGTCGGGGGCACGCAGATCACACTCAAGTGTTCAGACACTATAACTCTATGCAATCAACAAACTACTTTTAGTGTATGCCGGCAATCAGAAAGAAAAAGCGCTGACGAGCACCACGAACGTTGCGATGGGTCCCCGGGACTCCCAAAAAATGATCACCGGCTCGAAACGACGACCGACTAACACCTCTGTAACGTACGGCGCAGTGGCAATCCGGACCACTGCACTGTGAATGAGGTTGGTGCTAATCATCTAGCTGTCGATGCGCCATTAAGCCTTAATCTCGCGAAAGCCACCACCTCGCCCTCCCAAGGATAATTTTTTTAAATACTTAAGACGTCAATTCATGATGCGGAAAGGTTTTAAGTAGGGTTCGCACTCGTCTGTAACCTTTAAAATCCACGACGACTTTTCCAGAAATTTTCAGGGACTGGTCAATGAAAATTCAAGGATCAGAAATTAGTAACTACGATAAAATGAGACAATTAAAAGATAAATTTGTTAAATATGAAATCGTATCAACAGTGTGGCAAGATGTGACAGATTTTGTTCATTAAATGATATTGATTTTTTCCCGTTATTTTTGTATGTTTAATATAATGTTGTACACTGATAATCTGACGAGGTATTTACTGGAATGGGAATTTCGAGGACTATTCCGGAATTTACGTTATTTTTCGAGTTTTTCAAAGACGTTTCCTGGCCTGAAAATTCATTTTTTATTTTCCAGAACATTTCCAGGTTTTCAAGGACCCGTACGGAACCAGGTTTGGTTAAATAGCCTACTACTCATTACAAAAATTCTGCACGGAGTAGAGAAGACAAATTTTGGGTTCTAAAAGGTATTTTTTTACGAAATTACTTCTTCGTGAAAATTAAACCGCAACTGAGCTACTTTTAAAACACCGACACCCATCCCAAATCGCATCAAAACTTCCATTTCTCGAACGTTTGAAATTTGCAAAGTAAAGCGTTTGAAGAAGCGAATGAAGCCTGAAGCGCATGCGCGAGCGAGGGTGTAGCCTCCAGTTAAGGTGGGCGGCCAACGATGGTAGAGATCGCAACCTTGAACCCGACGGCGAAGAGAGAGAGAGGCAAGCAAGCATTACTAGTACTAGGGGTCTCGAGCCTGACATAATCCAAGGAGAAACAGGTATACTCCAAGGATGAAACTGGCCAAGGAAGAACACAATACGAGAGCGAGGAGAGAAAAAAAAAAGTCTTAAAACTCACCACCAAGCTGGTCACAATAAAACACTCCAAACAACCTGCCAGAAAAGGCGCGAATAGTTACTAGGTCTCCGCCCACGCAACACCTTATTAGCGAGTCTAGTACGGTGCATTTAAAATGGATGTTTTTTTTTTTGAATGCATCGACTGACGTTTAAATGCACCAGCCATTCAAAAGTACAAAAGCATCTTCGATAAAACTAATTTAAAATGAAGAAAATGCCGTGAAATTAAAATACGAATGACAAGGGTTCGTACACAGGAGGCGAAACTAACGAGTCATTAGTCCTAAACTGGCGTAAATAGCTTACGGACACCCCCCCCCCAACCCCACCCCTAAAATGCTTTAAGGTAAAAAATCGTGAAATTACCCAGTTAGCAGCTCGGGCGAAGGGGGGGGGGGGGAGAGGCGTAATTAGGTTATTTCACGATTTCTGACTTTAAAGGTACATTCCTCTGGGTTGGCTTTCGTGTATGGCTCAATTTTGCAACATTAGTTCAAACATGTGTAAATGTTGCAAAGGCTATTTCGAGCAGGATACTGGAAATTAGTGAGAAGGTATGTCCTTTTAAGGCATTTCAGATCGTAATTTTTCTGCTAAAAATTTACTAAAAGCTAAGGAAATCAATGTTTCATACCCTCAATTTAATTTTCTTCACCAAAATTAACTAAAAGCTTCATACATAAAGCAAACTGAACAAACTAGTAAACTAATAAATGAAATTCCTGAACAAGTGAGAATAAAAGCATTGCATCAATGCTAGACCGAACCGAAATGACGTGTACACGTGAATGATCGCATACACGGCGAATTTTCCGCGGCGGAGTTAGGCCTAAACAGTATCCCTGGACAGTAGGATTCGAATCGTAACTTTGTTATGGGCCACCCCCTTTTTTATTGAATTAATTTTAACAGCCTATGGTCGTTTAACGATTTACGGTATATCCAATATCAATACTTTTACACACAAATTACCAAACTTTATAATCTTCCCGTTATCAGATTCGGCTGAAAACATCAGCAGCACCCATATCGGCTTAAGTGTGCCTCAAGTTTAAGCAACATCTGATCCAGAACAAACAGACACAAAGTTGAATAACAAACCTAGCAGCCAATATTGGGTGGTGAATGATACGCTTAACTGTTTAGGATAGCATTCTGGAACTTGAGAAGGAACTCTTGAAGTATGGTCTAAATTGTTAGAAGTGCCACCCAAACGACGCAAAAATCTAGGTCTCCCAGCAATTTACAGAGCTTCCGTATTAGGCCCAAAATTGTAACATGCCTAAATTGTTAAATCCAGTAATAACACTTTAGTTTCATAACAATTGAAGTTACATAATATATACGAATTGTAATTTATTGCGTAACGTTTTATAGTGCTATATATATATATTTTTTTTTGGGGGGGGGGTTGGGGTGGATGAGAGATACGACTTAAATACGGCCAATAGAGCAGTGACATTTGCCGCCATATTGGCACCAGATTGACACCAGTATGGGTTTTTGAGGGCATAACTATAGGTGCACTACATAAAAATGGTGGGAAAAACAACGGAAGAGCGGATTTCTTAGGCTTACAATAACGTTGTTTTCTCCAACAACAAAAATCGCGCGTTTTAGGTCTAAGAAATCACTCTTCACAGCATCGGCTTCAGTATGACGCCCTTCTGTTTCTCTCTGCAGTGCCTCTTGCAGCTAACCCATTAAGGCTCCAGCATACAGTTATATACAATAATACAACGTCGTGTCACTGCTATATAGGTAGTAAGCCCAGAATAAAGCAGTGAAATTACTGAAAATGAACACCTTACGTAGTGCACGATTTAGAATTGTTTACGACATGAAACGGCAATGTGGTTGTCTCCCCCCCCCCCCCCTTCCCAATACTTTACCTCAGGGTTCAGACAATTTTAACATTTTCAATTTACCTGACATTTCCAGGTATTCCAGTACATCCGCTGGCAATTTCCAAGTGTTTTACAAGTAACCTACTTTAAGTTCGCGAAACAGACAATACGACTAGAGTGTTTTTATCAAAAGTTGCATGAAAATGATGTATAATCCATGATGTATAATTGCATGATGTATAATCCAACATCTTCCAAAATAGTTGTCTAACAGAGACTAGTCCAGCCATAGGGCCTAAAAACATTCACATCACAGAATGTTTAACATCACAGGCCTTTAAAACGTCCCTAGGCCGTGTCAGTATGGTTCAGAGGTAGGACCTCGGCCTTTGGTTTCAAAGGTCGTGGGTTCGATTCCCTGCTTAGGCAGTCTGACATATAAGTCGACAAGGCAACGTAAATAGGTTTGCATCTGTATTTATTTTACAGAAAAACCGTAGAGTCGGAATACATGACAGGCAATTTTTACTCCAGTCGGCCTTTGCTCGAGAAACAAAATGGCTTCCCCGTTTTAAGTTCCTTTATCGTCTAGTTCTTTCGAACTGACACACGCTTGGACTATTCGCAGCAGAAGGGGTAATTTTCACGACTTATTCACGACTTATTCACGATTTATTAGTTAAATTAAAACCCTACGTAGCGTAGTGTTTAACGGGCGTTTTTCACAAAAGCAAACACTCGCACACCAGTTCTACAACTGTGACCACATGGGATCAGGAGAACTCTGTTCGAACACGATGGAACAAAGAGAAGCATTGCGTCGGAGACTCCTTCATGCTCCTCCTGGTTAAAATCAGGTCTGCTCTTCAGTGGCGTGCACAGGAGGGAACCGGGGGGAGGGGGGGGGGGCCCATAAACCCTGCCCTTTTCAGGAAAAAATGCCCTTTTTGGCCATTTTGTAAAAATATATATGCTCTATTTTGGTTTTCTGAACCAATAAGCGCTGGTGCTGCAGCCAGAGAAAGGGCCTAGAGGCAAAAAAAGGGCAAAACAAAGGCCAGGAATGGGGCATAAAAGGAATAAAAAAAGAGTCAAGCTTAAAAAAGGATAAAAAAAAAAACTGACGACCGAAAAAAAACCTCAGTGTGCCCTTTTACAAAATTTGCCCATGCTCTCTCGGTAGTCTTTTCACGCTACTGCTGCTTTGACTCTCCGTTCCTACAAACCCATCTTCTTTCATAAAGTTGTTGCTTTATATGCCTGCACTGACGAGTGATCATTCTTGGTACTTTCTCGATATACAGTATTTTGATCAGTTTCACAGTTTGAGTATACCAAACCTGTATAAGACATACACGTCGGACGTAATACGAAAGCCACCAATTACGAAGGCACCACAAGCTCACAGCATGATGCCCGAAAATACAGCGGCCTTCTCCAACATCACCCATCTTTAAATATCGAAAGCCAACTAATAACGACAATTCACGTTTCATTAATTTAAAAGTAAACTAATAAGATCCTTCGTGTGTGGTAAATCGGACGATGTCTTCATTAGCATGGGGAGGTCCACTACGTAGCTCGAGCTGTCAGGGTCCGAGAGATAAAAGATCGGACGGACTCTATGACCGGTAAAAAGGGATTGGCCCAACTCTACGTGACGGGTCAGCCAGGAACCTCTGCTCCGCACCCACACAAACACACCCGACAACACAACTTGGCAACCATCCTAAACACTATACGTATTACCAAGAGCACGCTATTAACCGAAAAGCTGGAATGAAATTCTAGTCTTTGCGTGAATAGAAGATCTCACCCCCCCCCCCCTCCCCCGCCTCAAACAAATTGTGGAGTCAAAAAGAAATGAAATTAACTTGGGCCTCGCTTAGAGTCGTCTCATCCAGCCCGCCCTCCCCCACACCTCACTAATTCGAGTTTCGCCCTCCCTACCCCACCACCTACCCGAAGAAAATGTTTTCGTACCAAAACCAAGTACGTATATACGTTGTTTAACCTAAGGCTTATTTCATTGAATATTACTACTAAATTTAATTCAATTTGGTGGGCTGCATCTATCGGTTATTTACCTGCGTTAACCTAAAAAACACTAAATAAAGAAATAAATCACAAGGTAAAGGGTAAATGAAGCAAGCAGTCTGCATTAAAGACTGTCCTTTTGAGGATACACAATACACTAGTCTGAGAAAGAAAAAAAGACTACTGCCCCGACTGGGACTCGAACCCAGGACATCCCGTTTACTAGCCGGGCGCTCTAACCACTGCGCTACCGGGTACTGCAGGCTACAGGCTCCAGCCGAGCTTAGTAACTGTTCAATCTTTCTCAGTGGTGATCTAAAGATCACAAACAAACATACAAGGAGGGAAAGTGTGGAGGCCAACAAGCAAAGTAGCGCATGTAGCGCAGTGGTTAGAGCGCCCGGCTAGTAAACGCGATGTCCTGGGTTCGAGTCCCAGTCGGGGCAGTAGTCTTTTCTTTCTTTCTCAGACTACTGTATTGTATATCCTCACAAGGACAGTCTTTAATGCAGACTGCTTGCTTCATCTAAAAAACACTGTTTCTGAAAGAAAAGGTCTGCGGGATGGTTTACGTGGCTGGTATGTCGAAATCATCCAGAACAATCTCGGAGGCTGTGCTATGGCTCACGTGGCCAGTACGTGTCACGTAGCCGGTATCTTTCGGAATTATCGAGAATTGGCTTAGAGGTTGTGCTATGGCTCACGCAGCCGGTTACGTGTGGAAGTTATCCAGAATAATTTTGGTGTGACATGGCTCAGGTGCCCCGTACGTGTCGAAATTATCCAGAACAATCTTAGAGGTTGTGCTACGACTCACGTGGCCGGCGCACGTGTCAAAATTATCCAGGACAATCTTAAGAGGTTGTGCTATGGCTCACGTGGCCGGTACCTTTCGGAATTATCGAGAATTGTCTTAGAGGTTGTGCTATGGTTCACGCAGCCGGTTTCGTGTCGAAGTTATCCAGAACAATCTTGGTATGCCATGGCTTACGTGCCCCGTACGTGTCGAAATTCTCCAGGACAATCTTAGAGGTTGTGCTACGACTCACGTGGCCGACGCACGTGTCAAAATTATCCAGGGCAATATTAAGACGTTGTGCTATGGCTCACGTGGCCGGTACGTGTCGAAATTATCCAAAATAATCTTAAGAGGTGCTATGGCTCACGTGGCCGGTACATGTCGAAATTATCCAGAACAATCTTAAGAGGTGCTATGGCTTACGTGGCCAGTACATGTCGATATTATCCAGGACAATCTTAAGAGGTTGTGCTATGGCTCACGTGGCCGGTACGTGTCGAAATAATCCAGAATAATCTTAGAGGTTGTGCATAGCTCACGTGGCCAGTAACGTGTCGAAATTATCCAGACCAATCTTAAGAGGTGCATGGCCTCACGTGGCCGGTACATGTCGAAATTATCCAGGACGATCTAAGAGGTGCTATGGCTCACATGGCCGGTACATGTCGAAATAAATCCAGAACAATCTAAGAGGTGCTATGGCTCACGTGGCCGGTACATGTCGAAATTCATCAGAACAATCTAAGAGGTGCTATGGCTCACGTAGCCAGTAACGTGTCGAAATTATCCAGAACAATCTAAGAGATGCTATGGCTCACGTGGCCGGTACATGTCAAAATTAACCAGAACACTCTAAGAGGTGCTATGGCTCACGTAGCCGGTACATGTCGGAATTAACCAGAAAAACCTTACAGGTCGTACTATGGGTCACGGGACTGGTACGTGTCGAAATGTCCAGTAATATTTTAAATGTCTGTTCAACGTGACCGGTACGTGTTAAATTATCCAGAAAAATAGTACATAATGAAGTCGGCATCACTTATATTTATTTATTTATTTTTATTTTTTTAGGCTGACTGGGGGTGCAACGAATGTTAACTGCTCTTTCACCAGACATATGAGAGGTATGAACAATTTCGTTTAAAAAAAATTACTTTTTTCGCATCTTTCTGGAACATTTACAGTGCACAAAAAGTATTGTTTTTATTTTTTTATTTTTTACTTCCCATAAAAGCCAGCTAATTTTGGATTTTGACAGACTAGAATACGACCAACAACGTTCAATTTTCTGTCAACAAACAGATTTTCTGTTCATCACACTATGGGTGTATTGCCTGCTGGGGTGTTTATATAGTAAAGAATTAAATGAAGGAATGGAAGAAAACACGGATTGTGGGGGGCCGGAGTGTCGGGGTGGGGGTTATGTGTGTGTCTAGAGGCTGTATTCAGAATTTTGAATTTTGGTCCTACCTACGAAGTAAATTTTTCCTTTATTTGAAGGATAGGGGGAAAAATTACCGTCTGTATTTCTTTGAACAATGCCTTAGCCCGGCTGTGTGTGTGACTTCCATACCTGTCCGAAACCGTCACACTTTTAATATCTCCTCTCCTACTGATCTTTCAGAACATCAGCTGTCCTCTTCATTTGTCCAAGAGCCTCAAGATGCCGACCGGCTCCCGCAGTGTCATTTATTTTCTCGTGGCGATGACAAAGTGTTATAGAGAGGCGTAAGGGCAGCTATCTTTGTTCCGGTCTTGCCAACCCCTCATAAAGCAATCAACGCCAACTGGCCGTCACCACCCACGCATCTCTACACCCACGCCACTCGCGTCCCATTCACAAGCGAGGGCCATTCACGCCCTAGCAACCTTTGTGACGTCAAACGAACAACTCACCCACAATCATTGGTCAATAGTAACCAGGAATTATGTCGAACCCGCCAATTCACTTGAATTACGGGAATCAGATGGCTGCATCCGTGTTTGTGCAGCCAAATTTACTCCCCAAAATAACCAGGCCTATGTCATTAAACCTTAATTACCTACAGGCAGGGCAGGATTTAGCTCCTTGTGTGCCCGCTCCTATCCCCAGCTTTCCTGATTTCCTTTAGTGATTTCATAAATACGGGTGCAAACCTATTTACGTTGCCTTTTGGACTCATATGTCAGACTGCCTGAGTGGGGAGTCGAACCCACGACCTTTGAAATCAAAGGCCGGACGTCCTACCACTGAGGCATACTGACACGGCCAAAAGGAAACGTCCATAGGCAGCATTTAACACGCACACATATACATGTCAACATACACTTTTCCAATCGCCTCTGGCTCAGCGGTAGGACCTCGGCCTTTGATTTCAAAGGTCGTGGGTTCGATTCCCCGCTCAGGCAGTCTGACATTTAAGTCCAAAAGGCAACGTAAATAGGTTTGCATCCGTATTTATTAAACCAATCTCGAGCCCATTGGCTTTCCGTCCCGTTTAAATCCTTTAGTGTTATATGCAGTGCGAAACAACAATGGAACATCTCACCTGCTGCTCGTGTCTGTCGGTCTGTATTCACGATAACTTGCCATTGTACGTTAACCGCGTAAGTTGGCTCGCTTTGCTTGTAGTCCTCGGGGACCCATTACACAGCTCAACTTATGCATGTGCGTTAAATAAATACGGATGCAAACCTATTTACGTTGCCTTTTGGACTTAAATCCCAGACGGCCATTGAAACCAAATGCCCAAGGCATTATGGCTGAGCGATAGGACTTCGTCCTTTGGTTTCACAGGTCGTGGGTTCGATTCCCCGCTCATGCAGTCTGACATTTAAGTCCAAAAGCCAACGTAAATAGGTTTGCATCCGTATTTTATTTAACACTTCTCGGGCCAACACACATGGATTAACTGCATGTGTTTTAGTTTTTATACCGTCATGAAACCAACACCGACCTTGGTACAAACCGTTAAATAGGCATATCAGTACAAGAAGCCTTTCCCTACTCCGATACCGATCACGCCGATACAAATATTACAAGATCCCGATGCTTCCAATTTATTCCTCACTCCTTCTCCCAACAGGCACAAAACTCCTCGACCAACAAGTTTAGCAGAGAAGCCGCACTTGTGGCTCATCATAAATTTGGAGCGCAAGTGGCTCCACCCATAGCCACAACCTATAAGCCACTTGACCCTGCCCTCCCCTCCCTCTCTCCACCCCCAGCTGGGACCGTACCATAATTTGATGACATCATTCCAAGGTAAACAAAGGTGACTAGGTGGAGCTGAGACGAGAGCAGAGAGAGCGGCCCTGTTGCTATGGCAACAAGGGGCAACCAGACTCCGCCGCCCACGCACGCCCTTTGAGGGGCTCGTCCAACGCCGCAGGAACGCGTGCCAGGCAAGGAACGAAGAGCCTATCAAGTCTCCTTAATTTTTACTTTTAATGCCGCTCGGTTTTCTGATAAAAGTAAAGACGGGATTAACTAAAAAAAAAAAAAACTAATCAGTTGTCGTGTTTTAAAAACAATCAAGCAGCCCATTTTAGGCCGGTAAGTTAATTTATGATCCAGATTCAAGACTTAAGTACTAATGAAATATATTTTTTTTAAATTAATTTCTTTTGAGCCTAAAGTCAACCGAAGCAATTTCATGCTTGTGTGGCTGAACCGGCTCAATTTTGAACCTTGCCAAACTTTTTGAGGGAAGAAATATCTGGTTAAGGGAGGGGCACCCCGGAGATTTGAACTGAGAAGCCTCCGATCATTGAAGGGGACGAAATATTATGCAGAATAAGTCCCCATAGCTGCTGAAGGAGCATTGTGGCCTCATACTTTATCCCGGCCGGCAGTCCTGTCGGAGACTTTGCCAAGGTCCTCTTTCAGATCATATCCCGCAAGCCTCCAGCAACCAGAGTGAGCTCTCTCACTCCTCAGCCATGATGCCACCAATAAATGCATGACATTTTGGTGATATTAGGAGGGGAAGGGGGCCACTGATACAAGAAATGGATGACCTTGTCGAATATCACCAAGGTCATTTCCATCGCTAAATTCTTAAATATGCATCAGACACCACGGGAATAAGTTGCATGAGCCGATATCGGTCGGTAAGCTCGCTTATGTTGGCGTTAGCTTCACCAGGTGTAGGTATAATTATCCAGACTAATTCATGTTTTTATCACAATTTATCAATTAAGCTCCTAAAAATATGGCTTTAACAATGATAAGCAAGGCACTTTTGTGGAATTCAACCCCGAGACGTCGATGCAGGCATTACGCCTAACACCTTCTACATAGTCACGAAATTTAACACCGACTGCCAACTTCGACTCTCACCAAGTTGCCTAATCTGGTCCTTAGGGGGCCCATTGGAAAAAATGGTCCTTAGGGACCTCATTCAAAAAAAAAAATTATTTAGTACTTTGTTTTAAAGGTTAGCTAGCCTTTTCTTTATTTTATATTTCAAAATAAAGAAATATGTTCGTTCGTTTTTTTGCTTACAATAATATCCATATGATGTAATAATAGGAGCGTCATAATATTACCGCGTGTTCCATCTGTCTGTGTTGCGACCACGTGTGGTGAGCGCCCCCCCCCACCCCCCGATGTTGGCTTCTCCCGCGTACACTCGAAACCAGCGTTAGCTAACGCAGGAAACGACTGGTCGTAACTATTTTCTGTAATAACCCATGTGAAAATTACAATGAATAATTATTGACGCAATAGATAGATGCGAAAAAATATCATTCATGCAGTACCGCCGCGTGCAACAGCATTTCACGAGCGCGAAGCGGTGAAGCAGATGGCGACTCTGCTCCAAGGCCGACTGGGGTAGACATCGCGTATTTCGCCTCCAGAATCGACGCCAGTTCACGCACGTGCCGGAAAGTTGATGTCTTTGAACGCTGATTTGGTGAAGTAAGATTCGGCGGTATTGAATCAGCATGCCTGGGTGGGGGGAACCTCACACTTTTTCTCCCAGACGACCTTGGGACAAAGAAATGGAATACGAAGCGATAGTTACAACGTGGACACTCTCACGTCCTACACCGAATGGCTGGTCCGTAGGACGTGTATGCATTTATTAGTTCCTCGTAATAACCTAACTATTTAAACTATTTGACTTATCAATGAAACTGATCTTAGCATTTCGATACGAGAAAATAGGAGTGTTAAGGAACGTTCTAATCCTAGTATTGTTGCGATTTGTGTTGAGAAAACTTTGGAGAATTCAGCCCGAAGAGCTTTTGAGTTTCAAATTTTAATTTTTCTTTGCAATAGCCGGTCGTCGGAGGCCCCTTGAAGCCCTCAACCCATCCAACTTCATTCCAACACCACTGCTCTCACCAAACAGTGATCAAGACAACAACAGTCTCTTTCACTTTCACTACTCGGGTGATTGTTTGTTGTCTCTGGCCAACTGTTGGCAGACATTCCTTTGACTGGCAACAAATGTGGACTAAGAAATAAGGATGACGCAGCAATTGTAGGCCATCAGCTGAAGAAGGTAAGTCGTAAAGTTTTGATACGACTGAACGAAAGTTAAGGTAAGATTCTCGGCCGATGCACCAAAATATTCTGGGGAAGTTTATATACATATCATGTATAGATCAAAGATCGTCTATACATCACCTGGCCAATGTTAGATTCCTGGCCGATGCACCAAAATATGCTGGAGAAGTTTATATACATATCATGT
>JAHWFP010166855.1:95389-112416 GCA_023313725.1 Lithobius niger
GCTGGAGAAGTTTATATACATATCATGTATAGATCAAAGATCGTCTACACACCACCTGGCCGATGTTAGATTCCCAGCCGATGCACCAAAATATGCTAGGGGAAGTTTATATACATATCATGTATAGATCAAAGATGGTCTATACATCATCTGGCCGATGTTAGATTCCCGGTCAATGCACTACAATATACTGGAGAAGTTTATATACATGTATAGATCAAAGATGGTCTATACATCACCTGGCCGATGTTAGATTCCCGGCCGATGCACCCATGTGTATATAATATGTGTAGATCATACATCACATCTCCTGTGATAGATGAATGCAATCCATCGTATTAGTTCGTATATTGTATAAAAATATCGATACACTGATAAAAGAGCTCGCCCGCCTATGTGGAGACGCCGACTAATGGCCACAACACAAAAATCGGATGAATTATATGACGTGACTAATATCGGGGCAGATCCTATCTTTTCCCACGTGAGAAACGGTTTTGCTACATTCAGTCTACCCTATGTAAATGTTGCAAACGCTATTTCGTGCAGGATGCAGAATATAGTGAGAAGGTATATGTCCTTTTAATAGAACCGAAATGACGTACTGAATGATTGCATAAACGCCGAATTTTTCGCGATGGAGTTAAGCTTAAACACCCTCCCTGGACAGAAGTAAAATTCGAATTATAACTTTGTTACGGCCCACCTCCTTTTTTTTGTCGAATCAATTTTAAGAGCCCACTGGCGTTAAATAGGTGATTTACGGTAGTTTCTGCACGTATAATGACTGCTCCCAACAAGTTTCCAATTTGTCATGGTGGTTACAAATTCATCTTCAGTCAATGGTCCTGCCTCATCACATCAAGTTCATTCAACGATTTTTCTCGAGGCAAAGGTGATGTGATGAGGGAGGCCATTGACTGGAGAAAAAACAGATGACCATGGCAAATACTACCAAGGTCATTCCACTGCTATCTTCTTTAAAAAATACTCATCACACACCACGGAAACAAACAGGAAACTTGCAAGAACGTAGTACTTTGAGCCACCAGCTGGAACACTGCTTAAGTTGATCACCGTATATTTCAGTAGAAGACGGTGGTGATTTGTGACAGACTGTACTTTGTTCTCCCAACAGTCAGCTAACGCAGAAATTGAATTTAGTTTCGCGTGTCTTAAATCTGACCGCTTAAGCTTTACTTTGACCGTGACCATTCTTTCATTTGGCTGGGATATGATTTAAACATTTTGTTCTTTGCAAAATCAACTCTTTCTGTGACTGTTTCACGCTCAACGCGAATACAACGCTTCGAAAACTTCGGGCACCGTTTCAGGCCGGATTTGCCAAGAACCCACGCTGACCCAGGTTGAGCGGGTGGAGTTGTTTCCATCTTTTGGTTGAGGGTGTAATGATGTAGGAGACACGGCCATGACGATTTCAAATTCGTAGGTAGGGTTTAAGGCCATATCATTTTTTGCTCCTCTTGTGTGGGTTATCCAAGGATGTTACGTTTCCCCAAGTTGTAAAATATTAATACGTTTCCTTTAATAGTTTATTTTAATTTAATTTACACTTCGTTACGAGAAAAAATTTCGCAACAGGACGAGGAAGGGCTGGTAAGACCACTGATACCATGCAAGCCTCATAATTACAATTAAAAGTTATGTACATCTGTCATACTTTGTTAAATATGGTTTCTGTTTCGACAGTCTCATTTTAAAAATATTAAGGGAGGGTGCTGTAACCACCTCAACTGGCAGTTCCTTTAAATTTCCACCAAACGATTTGAGAAGAACTTTCTATGAGCTCTTGAAAATGGGAGCATCGATAATTTGAGAGGGTGATCCCCCTGGTAACATTACAAGAGTTTAAGGAAAAAAGTGTCCACAATTAATATCGTACCCGTCATGCAGTAAAGATTATGTTAAGGCAAGGCCACACTTCAGTCTGCGTAATTCTAGTGTGTCTGCTCCCAATCCTTCAAGTCTTTCTCGGTAATTTAAATGGGATAAGCCCGACAATTTTTGTTGTACACATTCGCTGTACATACGCCACATGATCAATGTCCTTAGCAAGATGGGGCGCCCTAACAGGGGCTGCATATTCCAAAATGGGTCTAACGAAAATGCAAAAACCTCAATAAACAATGTCTTACGATCTACGGATGTAAAGCTCCCTTTAATGATCGATGCACTCTGACTAGCCACCTTATAACAACGTTACAGCAATGGGTTGCCCATAGAAGATTACTGTCATTGAAGTTTACAGCCGAATGTCTAGTACAACATGGGAAAATCTTCGTATTTGCGTTTAGCACACGGCGAGATTTATGAGGGGTCCGACGTTGGGGACTTCATACCACAAACAATGCAATAACAAACATACTACTTCAGAAATATTACTCCCGCCCTGGATGTGCGAGCATATGTTACAACTTTCACTTTGTATTCCACGGCTTGTCACAAGGATCTCTTGGAAAGAAGCTGTGGAAATCGCTTCCTGACTCCAAGCTAGTTGGTTTAACATCACCAAAGTCTTATTTTATCAAAGCGGAATTAATATCCCGGAATGTGCAAGAACTGGCACATATCAAGGAGGCAATTCACGCAATTTCTTCCTTAGTCTGACTTGGCTTGAGAACCAAAACCCATACTCCTCGCTTCAAGATCGAGTAAACGCCACTACAAGTCAGTACGTGCCAACACTGCTGCCAATACCGTGCCAGCACGTGCTTAGGCTAATCATTGCAAAGTGATATTTTTCACACGTATTTATTTATAGAGTAGCAACCTACACATAGTTTTTAACGTACATTTCGTGCAAAAGTAAATACGGTCACTCTTTCAACAAATGGCCGCTTTGGGTCGCGCATTAGAACGAGTAGTGGTAGAACTATATACTTTAAAAATAGATTCCTCCTTTAAGCTGCTCCTGGTATTACCAAAAATTGGATAGGTGATAATGCGTTAATTTTCAGAGGTTTTTTTCTCCCCTACAGGCAAACTAAGTCGCCGACTGGATGGCGTCACACGCAATTAGGCCTATGTTTGCGTGATTAGGCCTATGTTTGCGTGATTAGGCCTATATTTGCGTGATTAGACCGAATTTTGTGTGATTAGGCCTATATTTCCGTGATTAATGCATGTATATTTCCATGATTAAGCCTAAATATGTGTGTGTGATTAGGCCTAAATATTTACATGATCAGGCCTACATTTGCTGAACAGGCCGAAATTTGAGTGATTAGGCCTATAGGTCTAATATTTGCATTGCCAGGCTTATATTTATGTGATTAGGCCAATATTTTTTTTTTAAACATTGACAATGGTACGGCTTTTCCTCTCACTCGTCCCTCACGTTTGGCGATGCCATCGGGGACCACTGTGTCCCTGGTAAGTCTAACCTTGGTGGTAAGGCATTCGTGGCCCCAACCCTATCCTTCCTTTACAGCTTGGCAGTCGTCTTCGTTTTTAACTTTTAAACTTTACAATTTTTAATTTTTGTTTTAACTTCGGATGGCAGTTAGTGACCACCAGGTCCTTGCCATTCCGGTTGTGTTTGCAACAAACTTATTATTATTATTATTATTATTATATTTCCATGATTACGCCTATACCTGTGTGATTAGGCCTATGTCTTGTGTGATAAGGTCTATATTTGCATAGGCCTCCTTCCTCTTCTTATCACAGTTACATTCCTGACTTTTAGCGTTACAGTAGAAGTAAAGGAAACATAACTCCTTTGAACTTTTCTATTTTTCTCCTGTATTATCGATTCCATTTGTCATTGCCGACAATGCCAGCCGGAAAAGATTTTTCATATTTTATTAATGATGCGAGCGAGTGGGTCACCTTCCCAGCCAGCCTCTCTTAAATGCCCAGTGGCCAAGCGACGGGGCCAGGCGGCGCCAAGCCACTCTGTTATTAAGACCCTCCCTTGCCCTCCCCTTCAGCCCACCCATTCCCTTTTACACTCGTTGACCTGTCTCGATCATAAATACCAAGGTTTTTTCCCACTTCCTTCGCACTTTTTTAACGAGTCAACAACAACAACGCACCCAGTTCCGTCATTTTGAAACTCGTTGTAGTTATTGGTAAATAAACAAGAGCCTAAAACTGTAATTACTGAAGTGAGCTATAAGTTGCGATAACAATAATAAGAGTGAATGTGATTCAAACTAGATAGAATTAGCATAAATAACGCGATTTATAAGATTTCAGCTTCGGAATCGTAAAGTTGTAACTTTTCCGACCCTTGAAGCCAAAAACGGCAAGTCTGCCACAAGGTGGAAGCGGAGGAAAATAATCAGTCCCCACCGTGCACCGCAAGCTGTGTTCAGGGATTTCGAACAATGTGAGCACGCACAGCCTAGTCGGTTGCAAGCCAAGTGGATTAGGGATAGAATCCCATCACCGACTAGGGTTTCAAGGACTTAAAAGGTACGAGGTACAACAACTTAAAAGACTTAGAATTCCATCACCGACTTTAGCAGGACTCACTGCTGAGGTGTTTGGATGAAGCATACAAGCAATGTAATGATACAAGATTGGAAAAGGTGTAAACAGGATGGAAAGCCTACGGGATCGAGAAGGGTTAAATAAATAATTGTGCAAACCTATTTATATTGCCTTTTGGACTTATATTTCAGACCGCGTGAGTGGGGAATCGAATCCACTACATTAGAACTCAAGGCCGAGGTCCTACCGCTGAACCATACTGACACGACGACCATACTGACATGACTCAGCGGTAGGACCTCGGCCTTTGAGTTCAAAGGTCGTGAGTTCCATTCCCCGCTCATGAAGTCTGACATATAAGTCCAGAGCGCAACGTAAATAGGTTTGCATCCGTATTTATTTAATAAAAAAAAAAAGCGTTTGGATGCTGCAGGCTTTGTGTTGTGCAGGTAGCGTGTTGTACGTGGGTACTAGTTTAGGGCACGACACTCCCTTTGTGCTACTATAGTTTGTTCCACATTAATTTAGCAGGAAACTGACTGTATGACACAAAGTTTCCTTGCGCTACGAGTGCAAAGACATGTAGATATTACACTTATAGACTCTACATACAGTAGCTACTGTTAGAGTCTGCTAGTCAGATATTTACATGTTTTTTTGCACTTATAATGGTAGGAATCGGGGCGTCATGCAGTCGATTTCCTGCAAACTTAATGTGAAACAAAGTATAAAAGAAGGAAAAGAGATGCAAATACGAAAGAAAAATCGAAAAACTGACAATATTTAAGAATGAATTTAATTTTCGAATTCATACATTTTGTACAACAAAGTCCTTTTGTCAATAAATTTCAGCCACATTTGAAGAAAATTGTGGAACATTGTCGTGTCTTAACTCGAACACATTGACGGAGAAAGAAACAACAAAATTTCACATTAAGGCGAATATTTGGTTTCAGCAAAAAACTAAACAAAAATACAACATTTCACACGCTCAGCAAAAAAAAAAAAAAAAAAAAAAAACAACAACAACAACAAAAACTAGGTTTTAAAAGTCCTCAACCATGTCTGGCATGGATGTGGACCAGGTCATTACGCCTTCCTTTATCCACATTTTTTTTTAGGATAACTCGGGGACCAACATGTAGCATATTGTCCATATTGCTTTCAGATACTCATATCAACACGAAAACTGGGGGCTTTTCGCCCAAAAAAAACTTAATTCCTCTGTGAAAACTTACGAAGCAGTTACACATTAACATTATGCCATTACATTAAGCCATTTACCCAGACCGTCTGTACAATGCGTATCGCTACAAGTGCTTGTACTCTTAAAGGCCGGTTGCCACCAAATTAGCATTGCAGCATGTAGGCCTATCGAGTTCTCTCTCGCAGGAAGCAATGGAATGCACAAAGCAAAACTTTTAAACGCTACAAACAAGCCACGTGACTCCTTAATTATTGAGTAAAAATTTGGTACGCCCTCGTGCACCTGGAAACAAGCTATAAAGATTAACGATACTGATGTCACCAGATGGCGCCAGAGAAAAATATAAAGAAAATCCCCTGGCGCCATCGTTAATCTTTACAGCTTGTTTTCAGGTGCACGAGGACGTACCAAATTTTTACTCAGTAATTAAGGAGTCACGTGGCTTGTTTGTTGCGTTTAAAAGTTTTGCTTTGTGCATTCCTTTGCTTCCTGCGAGGGAGAACTCGATAGGCCTAGATGCTGCAATGCTAATTTGGTGGCAACCGGCCTTTAATGAACGCGGAAGGATATAGCGCAAGTGAACAGACGGCAAAAAAAACAAAAAACTTTAGATGAGACTGTTACTCGTTGGTTTCCCATTCAGCAGAAAGATATCCCGGCTCAATTTTTACGGGCAATTTTCGAGTAAAACAATTATTTTACCTATAACCAGAGTTTTATCTGAAACCAATGGTTCATAACAGAATGGCCGATTTAATGGAGTAATGAATGACGCGGGAATATATTCTTTTTAAGGAACGGTTTCACTGCAACTCTGCAGAATGATGAGACAGCTGCCAACAGAATGCAACTAAATTCCAGTTTTTCTTTTCACCCATTTTTAAGTGTTGTCGTGAAACACTTTCACAGAAAAATAAAAAATAAAACTCCTCACGTTTAGACTAAGGTTGTACGTTTGTGAAAGAAAGATGAATAAGAAATAGAAATAGAAAAGAAAAGGCACACTAAGCACCCAACCACCCACCCAAACATACATCAACAATTAACGAACTAACACATCGAAACGGGATTTGAAAGCATTAAGAGATGGGGCACAAGCAACATGAGAGGGAAGGGCATTCCAGGCATGGACAACCCAATAAATGACAGGAAGAAGTTGAAGTTTAGGCAAAAAGCCCAAAAATGTGCACAAAGAAGCAAAATGAAACAACGTTTCGGGGCTATCGTGCACCTCGTTTTCAAGTGCAAAGGAAATCGGCTGAAAAGCATCGTACAACAAATAAATTTAAAACACTAAAATATCATGTTGTATGACCTATTGTGGACCTGTTCCGACCAGGAATGCTAAGGGTTTTAAAAAACAAATTTAGCGTCTTGTGCTTTGCATACAGCATGATTTTTAGTGTTTTAAATTGTTTGTTCTATGATGTTTTTCAGCCGCTTGACTTTGCACTTGAAAACGGGGTGCAAGATATCCCTAAAAAGTTGTGTCAGTTTGCTGCTTTGTGCAAAGTTTGGGGCTTTTTACTTACTTCAATTACGCATTGTGCTACCTTTCTTTATTCTTTCTTCAAAATGAAAGGAAGGTATATATGCAACTTTTGCGCTATCACCCTGTAATTAAAACACAGATATTGTATTCCACAACAAAATGTAAGTTACGATTTAATTTTGTTTTGTTTGAAAAAAAAAAAGCAATCCCCCGCATCTGAAAAATCACGAATAAAACGTCACACAAAAAACACCACCTGCTCGCATCAATTTTTTGTAGTACCACTCCCGAGAAGCACTTAATTTATTTTTAGCGGCCTATAACACGCGCCATGGCTGTTTGCTGTGACGTGCATATCACGTGACTGGGCTAGTCCAATCAGACAGCCAAACAGCCGTTGTTCTCGTTCGTCATTGGCTAACTCATGGTGACGTCACGGCAAACAGCCATTGCGCATGGTCTAAATAACGTTAGTACCAATAATTTGGCACACACAAAATGTACGCCAACATCCCATTCGCCAAAAGGCCATTTCAGAGAAAGCTTTGTTGAGCGAAAGATTGGGGGTATTCCATGCCTAAACCAGACAGTAGCAACAATGACACATACTTAAAAGGACATACCTATACTCACTAATTTCCAGCATCCTGCTCGAAGTAGCTTTTGCGACAATTACATAGTATTGAAAGAATAAAAGCGCTAGGAGTAGTTGACGTTTTAAAAAGCCAGTAAGTGCACATTTATACAGTAAAATGCGACGTTTCGGGATTTATCATCCCGTCGTCAAGCAAAAAATTTTAAGCCAGAGCAGTAAAAGGTAAAAGCTTAAAAAAGATAAAAAGTGAAGCCCAGTCAGCAAAAAAGCTGAAGCTTCGACGACCTCGATCCCTCACGAAGCAGGGAAGAAGTGATTCTAGAGCGGAGGGGGTGGCTATTTACGTGGGATGGCCCTGGTGGAAAAAATTTGCGATTCCAAATTTGTGAAGGATTGGAAAAATACACAGTTTTCGGAATATGTACCAATCCTTCACAAATTTGGAAACCCAAATTTTTCCCACCAGGGCCATCCCACATAAATAGCCACCCCCCCTCCGCTCTACGAATCACTTCTTCCCTGCTTCGTTAGGCGAGAAGTCGTCCCAGCTTCAGCTTTTGCGTTGACTGGGCGTCACTTTTTATCTTTAACTTTTTACCTTTTACTGCTCTGGCTTGCTGTTCTTTAAAATGGGAAACCATATAAGTGTATCTTGTGACTTGTAGCTTACGCTATAAAATAATTTTTGCTTGACAATGAGATGATAAATCCCGAAACGTCGCATTTTACTGTATAAATGTGCATTTACTGGCTTTTTAAAACGCTAACATTTACATAGGTTAGCGTGAATGTAGCAATCCCGTTTCTCGCGAGGGGAAAATTAGGAAAATGAATGCCTTTGCAACATTTACACACGTCTGAACTCTAATGTTGCAAAATTCAGCCAAACAGGAAAGCCAACCGAGACGAATGTACCTTAAAAACATTTATTATCTATCTCCTGGGCCATAATAATATTGATAATATTAAAGGGATATACCTCCCAGCACCATTTTCCTTGATCCTCCACATCAAGTACGGCCCCAAAGGTCTATTTCCTTACCGTTAGTCTTTCCCTTGCTAAAAATCCGTTTTTAAATGTGGCGTCTAGGAGATTTTCTGTTGAATATTACTAACTTTATTTACGTTCGTCCCGAACATAAATGATGCATCCCGCGCCTACAATGACCTTGGAAGTTTTATCTGTGTGTGTGCAGTATTAATTTTAATCGTTTGCTAGTAATTACATGAGATCAAAAATCTAGATGGCTAATGCAGTAAAAATTAAAATTAATTATTCCAATAGATCGCCAAAGCAAAATTATAAGACACTAGTCTAGAAAATTATAAATTGTGATTTTAAAATACGAGAATCATCCCGGTTTTTGACGACAGAATCAATGGATTCACGCTGGCTGGACTATTAGGTGTAATGCCAACTGAGACAGTAGCTACGTTTTTCACTGCGAGGAACGAAGCTACCGTCTCAGTTGACCTTAGCTGTGGTAAATACGCAGATGTGATCGTCGCGTGGGTGTTGTGAGGCAGGCGGAAGGTTATAAGGTAGGCGGGATGTTGCTTTAATCGAAATAGCAAGAAAATTAATTCGACTTTGCTGGAACTCTGGCTATTCAACTACCTGCTGACATAAATGCCGGACATTTATTATTAATTCGAGAAAAACAAGGACTAACGCAGTGATCTCGAAACTCCACGGCTTCTGTACAGACATCAATGTACACGCATCGCTTTTATAAATTATTTTCTGCTGGTGAATACCAATGGGACATGGTTGGTGGGGGGGGGAAGCACCTGGTGATGGGCGTCCGAAGACACCTCCAGAATCGATACATGCGGTCACAAGCTCATTACCAAATCTTTAAAATGATTTCTCAAAATCGCCCACACTCGAACCGCTCGGGACATTTAGTGACAACTGGGGCGACAGTTGGCGATACTAATAACTTGTGACGGCAATTATGGTGGGGGAGGGTCCCTTCGTAAACTAATTACCAGTTGCGTGGCTATTAAAATCAAAACTTATGGCTTCCACCCCATTTTTTTTAAAAAGCCTTCAAGGCTACAGACGACCAAACAACCAGCGAAATTTCACCCATTCCCTGAAACGACAACCTTGAAGGCCCCAGCTCAAATAACATCAACCTCCAATGACCTTTTAGGGGACTGCGCCTCCCTCTCTTCCACCGACAAGGTACGAACAACACGTACATGCACACTGGTGCAAGAAAGAGAAAAAAAATAAATAAAAGATTCAAATTTTAAGAGAGGAGGCAGGTAGAAGGCATTTTAAACGCGATCAAAACACATATTTTCCATATAAGGATGTGTTGTCAAATGTCAAGTAATTTTGCACAAAGCGCAATATTGTAGAGAAGTATTAAAAAAGGAAATTTTACAAACTCCCTGGGTTTATTTGGGTATTGGTTTGATTATTTCTTTGTTACTGGTCAATTTTTTGACTGCACAGTCTACTGCTTCAGTACAATATTTGATAACAACGTCTTGCTAAGGTTTATTCAACGATTAGCCTATAGGTTAATCACAAACCCGCGCCAAGGAGTATTCATTTACTTAAAGAAATAGTCCCAGTTTAAAGTATCATTACGAGGAAAATATGCTATTTTCGACATTGGAACTGTCACAGATGCTGTAGAACTTGAGAAAATCGGATTAAAAGTTTAGTGAATTTTAAAAATAGGGTACTCGCAGCCAAATTTCCTCCAAGCCAATGAAAATTCAAGAGTGCTGCGTTGAATAAATCATTTTTGGAAATCAAAGCAGTGTTCCTTATTGACGCAGCATGCTTATTGAGTCCGACATTCGCTAAACGGGAAGATATCAACTGCTTGGTAACATCGTAACTCCACGAAATTAAACGGTAAAAAAATAAGCATATAAAAAAATCCATTTTCGCACCGATGGAATGTCGAGAGAATTGGGGAAGGATGGAGTCGACATTCGTGCAAACTGGCTGTATTCTAATCGTTGAATGTTCTATACCATCTATAGCTACAAAACTTTCAACTTTCTGGTAAATTTTACGCCAGTTTTCAGGTGTTTGCAACAACAAAATATTGTTTGCTGAATAAAATGGATGGCTCTGACATGCACCCAACCCCACAAGTATATAACATTTCCAATTTTATAATTTTCGTCCAAAACCTTACAGGTCTTGTTCACCTACACGAAACAAAACACAAAGATGAGCACGAATTTCTGACAACAAAACGGTACTAAAAGTAAAAAAAAAAAAAAAACCGGTACTTACATGTCAACTTAAAAACACACAAAAACCACAACAATCACTCGTCCGCCATATTGAAACTAACGACATAATCGTCATTCAACATTCACAGTTAACTGCTTAAACATGACGATAGTGACGTCAGATTCAATATGGTGGACCAGTTGTTTGTGTTCTGAACCTCTGCTCGTGTTTTTAAGTTGTATAAGTACCCTTTTTTTTGCCTTTTATACTGTTTTATTGTAAGAAATTCATGCTCATCATTATGTTTTGCATCGTTTAGATGAACAAGACCTGTAAGTTTATGGCCGAAAATTATTAAGTTGTGGATTTTATGTACTTGTGGGGGGTTTGGTGCATGACAGAGGCATCCGTTTTTATTCAGCTTTGATGACCCCCAGAATCAACTTTCAATAAAACATTGTTTGTTGTCCGCACATTTTTTTCTGTCGATCGGGCCTTGCATCGACTTCTTGGATAAATCATTTTGTTTGAAAATCTTTGTTTGCCGCTGGCCCACAATCGTTTAACATAAACCTATAGTTTGGTTTCTTTCGACGTCGTTCTGATTTTTTTTCCTTTCATACTTGTACCATTGTTGCAAGCGACGGGCTTCATCACGTACAACATTAAATAACAGTGAGATTTATTCAAAAAAAAAAAAATGCGAGCACGTCAAGAAGAGAATGGTCCACCCAAAAATGAACTTGTTAAAATTGATGAAACAAGAAAAATGGTACGAGCATAAATTACAAACAACTGCAGAGCCAAACATCAAGAACTTGCCAGAGGAATTAATCACCTTGAGGTCTTCGCAGTGTGCCGTTTGGGGATAGAGGGTATTGCGTATGATTCCAGATTTACTATTAAGCTGTGGGTGCTACGTTCAACTGATTATTATGTGAAAGTTCATTGTTCACTTGGTTCACATGACCTCTTGAAGACACTTGGGAGAGATGCACATTGTATCCCCCTTCGCTTCCCTTGGTCTTGTAAACCCCCCCATTCGTAGCGCATTCTCTGATCTTTCACCACAGTTTGAATTCACTTTCGTTAGGTGGTTTGGCATTTGGAAGCGACTCGTCGTTACCCATGTAAATACTTGGAAGTGCATTGAGAGGTTCGTACATTTCAGGTAAAGACAGCGGGCATGCTTGCAGCCCCGTCGTAATTTGGCTTGCTGCCATTTTTTGCAAGTATTTCTAAATCAAGACACACGCTAGTGTGTCCCCCGCCAAGATAAAACGATAACACCCAGATAACATGTATATATGAGCATGGCGACCACTAGACATGTTGTGTCTTTACAGCAAAGATAGTTTGGCTGTTTTCAGGCATGTGAGGCTAAATAACTATGCGACAGAAAAGGCTGGAACTTGTTTAATCGCGTGACTTTAGTCGCCTGACAACATAAAACTCACTATTAAGGACACAGCTTACCGTTTTCTTGTTGAAAAAACGACGTGAATAACGTTGATATTAGCCTAATTACTGGCTAACCTTTTTTTTTTGTATCACGAAAATGTAATGTCATCCACATAACACAGGATGTGTCCCAAATTGGGAATTCTGCTGGAGAACACACAAGAACTATCACAACTTTCACACACATAGATAAAAGTAACTTTCATTCGCATCAGCAAAAATATGAACACAGGCTGCAAAGCTAGCCAAAAGGCTTTGGTATACGGTAGAGATGCACCGAATATTAGGCAATCGTTCGAAATTCAGCCTACTCGGAAAAAAATGCAAGTATTCGGTATTTGGCATAATAATATTCGTATTAGATCGCATAGATTTTTAACGAATAAGGATATTACCGAATACTAACATTCGGTGTTCGGCCGAATAATTGATAAATGGAAGTTTATGCAATTTTTTTTAATGTCAAACGTTTAGCTAAGCATTTATTTCTCTTTTGGTTTGCGAAGAATTCCTTTTATCATTCCAAAAGAAGGAAAACATTATGAGCGATTACCTTCTTTCAGGGCCTAATAGAAAATTGTACGGTTTATGAATGGGTGGGGAGGTGTTTTAAACAGCGAAGCTGTGCGTTGTATACCTTTATCTAAGTGTCCTCAGGTTTTATCATCAGGAAACCTGAGTAATTACTTTTGACAACCCTTATTCAGTATGGTAACACATTTTAATCAACATCATGTGTTAACTAACTGCTATTCGGCAGAGTATTCGGTCAAGAATTCGGCCGAATAATTCGGTATTCGGCTGTAATTCGGTGTATAGTTGAGTAATTTGGTATTCAGTCGAATATGTCAGTTGTTCATTACTGGGTATTCGGCACTTCAACTATTCAGTTGTATATTCGGTAGTCGGTATTCGGCAAGTTGAGCATTCGATGGTATATTCGGTACTTGGTATTTGGCAAGTTGAGTATTCAGATTCGGTATTTGGCAGGGGATGAATATTCAGTTGTACATTCTGAGTTTGGCAAATTTCATATTCTGTGCATCCCTAATGTCCCATTCAGAGGATCAAGCTCTTCACAATAGAAAAAGTAAATAAACCAACTAGTTTGTCTTTGCAAAGCTGTGGTGAGTAGGTGTCGAATGTTCGAGATGGTGGTATGGGAATGCGGTGGTTTTTTTTCGCTTTAGATGCATGGAGTAGGTTAATATTAGTTAGACTTATGACAGCTTTTATGTTACTTTTGTTTTTGTGCCGAGATAAACCTTCCTCTTTCTGTTGCTTATTAGCATGTGCGATGATGTCATTGCAGTTATGATTAGATAGAAACATCAATATAGTAATATCAGGGTTCGTAGTCACCCAGGATTTATCGATGAAAATTTAAGGACCACAAATAAGCAATTAGTGGAACAAAAAACAAATTTTATTGTTCTAATTGATACTGCCAAGGTGCAGAAACACTGAGGCTAACAATCCGATTTCAGCGTAGAACTTAATTTTAATTCCTTTCCATATGTGATTATGTTTTTTTTTTTCTCTAATTTCTGTTTCAACGCAGATTGCACACTGCTGTCCAACACGGAAAACAGAAAATCTATTTTCTATTTTGGGAATTTCCAAGAGTATTTTCAAGCTTTAAGACAATATTCAAGTTTTCATACTCTTTTCTATGCTTCGAATTATATTTTTATGTACCAGAACATTTCTGGGACATTTCCAGGTTTCAAAGACAGGTACGAACCATAAATTGTAGTAAATGTTAGCGTTTAATGTCATGTTTGAGTGCTACTGATTAATAAATGTATACGTTTTAGTGCCCTGGTTTGGGAGATAAGAGGTTTGTCAATGTCAACTTTAGAAATATGTTACGAAATGTACTTACCAAGCCAGACTTTTCTCTAGGTGTTATTACCGGAGTAAGTACCGCTTTTTTCTCTTCCTTTATCTTTTTCACCCTCCGCTGCGCTTCTTCCAGTCTGGAAAACAAAGTTTTAAGAACTTTTAAACGGCTTTAAGGAATCAACTACAAGTAGCTATCTTTTTTTCGTAAATGGCTTGAAAACATCAATCCAAGAATTGTAATGCACCGTAGCAAAGACATCACACGTGCACGAAGCATAAAAAAAACGTTACTTTTAATTGTAACGATAAAATTTAATTGTTGCTGCTGCTGATCCTAGAGCGCTTACGGTAGTAATATAGTAGATTGTTGACAGTACTGTTATCTAGAGACAAATCATAAGGACCACTGACCCGGCGTATTTTAATCTCATCATTGTTGGTGAATTCTAATGTGATAAATGAGATAAAAAAAAAAGCAAAAAGAAATGAAAGATAGGCACAAGTCATCGTTTGTTTATGAACTGAAGCCTTACCAGGGTTCCCATCAAAATACTGAAATCAATTTCCCTGACTTTTCCAGGTTTTCCAGAGTAGATGAAGTCATTTTTCAGGCTATTAACCGTAATTTTAGGGAGGGATTTTTTGCACACATTTTACCAGTTTTGTATTAAAAGAGCTGAAGCTTTTGGATGGGAAACACATTATTTAAAATATTAATTTTTTCCCTGTAAAAAAAAAGCAGAGGATCCCCGAGTTTTCCCTGAGTTTCAAACGTGGTTTAGTTTTCCAGGTTTTCAAGGTTGGTGGGAATCCTGCTTACGAAAAACGCTGATCATTTGCCAAATCGTTTGACTGATGGTTTTTGGTGCGGAAATGTCTGTCCGCGGCATAAGAGTTGCAACTAGAAATGTCCTCGAGCGAAGTAGAGACACTGCCAAACGAGCGAGCTCAAGCGAGTTACTCAGCTAGGTATCACCACCGATAGGGCAGGAGCAACTTTTGTAAAAGGGCACGCTGAGGTTTTTTTTCTGGAGATTTTTTATTTTTGTTGCTTGTCAGTATGTTTTCTTTTACTAACAATACTCACTGCTGCTTGACGATTCTTTGCTGTTCCTTTTTCCAAATGTCTTTAAAGTCGCTGCAGAATGTAATCCAAGCAGCGAAAAAATCTTTGGGTTGAGCTTCACTACTTTTGCCTTTCCACTGGAAGAATTCTAGGGCCTCCTCAAACCTGAAATAATAAATAAAAGAATTAATTTACCAAACTAGGGCGTTTTTAACGTACAAGCAGCTTTTTTGTTTTGTTTTTTTTAAAGAACATTTTGACGAAATTTTGACGAGCAATTACGCTTGTATGGCTGAACCTGCTCAATTTTGAACATTACCAGATTTTTAGAGAAGAAGAAATATCTGGTAAAGGGAGGTGCCAGCCCGGGGATTCGATCCGGGAAACCTCCGATCATCGTCAGGGCCGAAAGATTGTCTAGAATTAGCCAGAATACATCCCATAGCTACTGAAGGAGCATGATAGCCTCTCATGTTACCCTGGCCAGCAGTCCTGGTGGGGACTTTGCCAAGATCCCCTTTCCAAGGGTTCGACCAGATTCGCAAACCTTCAGCAACCAGGCTGAGCTCTCTCACCGCTCAGCCACCATGACCAGTTAACCCGGTTATTTCACCAACAAGCTGCTAACCTGTTTATTTGACCTATACAAGCGGCTAACCCGTTTTCACTTTTAACTATACTTTCAATGGTAAAATTTGGTGGGTCCCTTTACTCTTAAAAGTGCCTACTTAGCAAATGACAGGCTGCAGCATTTAGCGATGTCTACCATTATTTAGTTCTATGTTGCACTTGATCTCAACAAGCCAAAGAATACGCAAAGAAATTTCTTTTTACACAACAAACAAGACGCGTGTCTCCTTAATTATTGAGTGTAAAGTTGGTGCGTCCATGTGCACCAAGGAACAAGCGGTCAAGTGTAACGATATCACTGTCACTAGGTGGCGCCCACCTTCCGGGTCAAAATCTGCGTTTCAAAACGGTCGATATATAGCAAAAAAGCGCAGTGATTATGTTAGGCTTAACTATATCGTCTGTTCCATGGTGCAAGTGGATGCACCAACTTTACACTCACTACTTAAGGAGGCACGTGGCTTGTTTGTTTCATAAAAAGAAATTTATTTATGTGTATGTGTTCCTTCGCATGTTGAAAGTAAGGGCTGGTAAATGGCTACAGATGCTGCAGCCTGTCGTTTGGAGGCAATCCCCCTTTACAACTTCTTTTTGTATGATAAACAACTTACGAAACACAATCAGAACTCGGAACAAACAACTCGCACCTCATAACCAAACTAGTTGAATTTAGGTCGTCATATTTACTACTAGAGGAAGCCCGTGCTTCCGGTCACATTTCCCGGGACATTTTCCCGGTACTCTTTCCGACGACTTGTCAGATTGATCGACCCACTCATGCCTGCCTCCTGTTTCCATGCAGGTAGAGTGGGAGAGTGCATTTTCAATGCGGGCGTGAGGAGGGGAGAAGTGGTTTTCCTTTAGGCTTTTCTTTTCCTTTTAGCCGGCCTACGATATTATTATAAAGATGTGGCGGTGCACTAGCGTTGCTAACGCAGGTCAAATCGCGAACCGGAAGTGTTATAGATCTGAATTTTGGAATTTTGGACATGGCCGATCTAACAAGCCAAACCCCGTCAAAATCGGTCGAATAATTTCCGAGTTATTTAAGAAAAAAAAAAAAAA
>JAHWFP010166855.1:112816-129362 GCA_023313725.1 Lithobius niger
CCCCCCCCCCCCCCAAAAAAAAACAGACTTCTGCTTTAGAACTGTTACTGAAAACCTTACCCCTTTTATTAAGAGAGCTTGTTAGTTTCCCCACCACGAAAACACGCTCACAACTCTTTCGGTATACCTTCAACTAACAATGGTTATTTTTTTTCTTTTGTATTTTTAGCTTATGTTGGTTGATATTTTATATACATATATATATATATATATATATATATTTTTATCTTTTATTGATTATGTATGACAATTGGCCATCTCCCCTCCCGTACCTTTTCTACACTTCTGGCGATTCCATCGGAGACCTTTGTGTGCCTGGCAGGTCTAACCTTGGTGGTAAGGCAGTTGTGACCCTACCCTACCCTATAGCCTTCACTTTTCCATCCTTTTGGCCATGCTTTTTTTTTTAAAACTTGTTTTATTTTTATCTCATTCACATGCTTTTAATTTCTGCTTTTGAAAAATTCCCCTACCTTTTACCAGCATATTAGTCAATGATCTCCCCTCTTAAGCTGGCAATCAGCGACCTCCTGGGTCCTTGCCAGTCCTGTTGCTCCAGCAACAAATTATTTTATTTATTTACTTATTAATGAGGTTCAAATTGCGCAGGTTCGTATAAGACTTAATTTGTTTCATATGTAAGGCTCGAAGAAAGATATATATGTATATATAAATATATATATATAAATATAAATATATATAAATATAAATATATAAAGTTTTCAGTCATTAAGCAGGGAGTGAGTGAGTGATAAATACCTGCAAGATGCATACAAATTCCGTTACCTCGGAGAAACAATGCAATAATACTGGTGTTCGCTTGGGGGAGCATACTTCTAATATGGCCATCCATCCGTTTTCGAATGCCTTTAATTTTGGATAGTCCCCCGACTGAGATTGAGCCCAAATAATTTATGTGTAGAAAAGTAGCCCCCCCCCCTCCCCTTCTTCCCCTCTGTCACATCATGGAGCATACACCACCGAATATGTAATAAGAAAAAAAATCATGAACTAAAACAAACCTGCATCATTCTGTCGAGAAATGGATAGAAATTGTCAACGTACTGGTGAACACTTCGTCATCATCTCATTCTGTGCCTTGTTGTGGTACTCGTATAGTTAGGCATGACATCTTCCGTGAATTTACGTCCGGTAAGGTGGCAGCGAATTATTAAATGACAAGTTGGACTACAACACTTGTCACTTAATTTGCTTTCTAAAACGTTATTCGTGGTGTCTTGGTCGGTAATGTTTTCTTTTATTTATTTATTTATTTATTTATTGTCTTTCTTTTTGTAAATGCCCTTCGAAAAGACACAAGACAGGGCCGAAAACTCGGGCGTTTTTACAAAGTGTCCTGGTGGGCCGGACACTCGAACTCCCATTTTACAAATATTACTTTCAGTCATTCTTCTGCGATATGTTAGATATGGTTAAAAAATGAACTCACTTTCTTTCAAAAGTTGGATTTAGTTTCACCCCCGTCACTTCACGCACCATCTCACGAAGAGAGTACCATATCTCACTGTTGACAAGCAGTAGTAGTACTCCAGGAATGTAAAACTTTGTCATGTATTATTTGGGTTTTATCTAGCAAGGAATCCTTTAAATTTCTCGACAAACAAGAGATGAGAGAAATTCAAAGTTGACTGGTTTTGGTTTTCCATCCGATTGAAGTTCTTCAACCTGAAGAGGTTGGCAAAGACCATACCGATTTCAGCTGAAATGCGATATCAGCAGTCTTCTAGACATTTGCCCAATCGCTGGCTCCAGAAAATTTTTAAAACTCGTTTACCATTCATTTTCTTGTTCTTGAGGACGTAAGGAACAATGGGACAGCAGCTGCAGACAAGTTGAAATCGCCGCCGTCATCAAAGTTGGCGCTGTTTGCGCGCGCATCACGAGGCATCTGTCATTTCGGCCGACGAGTGGCGCGGCGCGTTCGCAGCCGGCTTCCCAGCATTCCAGATAAAAGATGGCGCCTGAGTTTCGCCGTCGTCGTCAGATAAGGGACCCTTATGGGCTTCTGGTTGGCGTTCTTCCTTCGGTTACCCTCGACGCCCTTCCAAGCCTCTTTCTTTATTTGCAGACCTCGAGTGGAGCTGGTAACTCAATCGGTGGTGTTTGCTTCTTCACCAAAAGTAGTTTAGGGGGTAATCGGGTGATAATTATGCCACTCGCCATTGTAAGTTGAAAGAATAACGTGGTGAGGTATCTCGAGGTGAAAAAGTGTCTGTTCTGATGTTCTATCCAGGCGGCAATATTATCTGTATTTGTCACAGGCTACGAATAAAATATGTGCACTCACTTAATGTTAACGTTACTTACTACTTGCTTCTTAATCACGTCTCCAAAATTATCAGGCCATTTGTTAAACAGTTCATCAGGGGACAATGGGGAATGGGTCATCCGCCATCCTCTTTTACTACGAACTATACACACGCAGGGACGACGCTTAAGGGGGGCGCTCGCCCCCCTAAAATTGTAGCCCCTCGAGCCCCCCCCCCACCATCAGATCAAAATCAAATGTATAAACGAAGAAAAACTAATTTAGTTTCTTTCACAACGACAGGAAGGACTTTCGGTCACAACAATTGAGCCTAGTTGTTACTGTGTGAGTTGTAAAATTGAAAACTATTCCAAAAAAAATGGTGTAGAAAGCAGTTAAGAACGTTGGGTGTGAGAAAGAATTGCAAGATTATTATATTTACTTTTTTTTGGGGGGGGGGACCGTGGACCGCCCCAGTTTTCAGTTCGCCCCCCTGGCTAAGATTGCTGCCCCACTGCCGCCTCCCCAGTAAAGTGATTGTAGCGTCGTCCCTGTACACACGTTAAGGGAATGGTCTTAAAATAACGTCATATAATTAGAAACCGCGAAAAGCTCTTATGAACACAAAAATGTGCCCCCCCCCCTCCCCCCAACCAAAAAATCTTAGGCTTAACAGCACAAAACTGCACCAGGACCAAAAAAAGAGGGCGGCGGGGCAGGATACAACAGTTAAAAATTGGGAAAATGGGCCTCTACGAACTAAAAATAGCCAAAAACTAGTCCTCAAAGGTCGCTTTGCTGCCACCCCCTTCCCCAACAAAAATCTTACATCTGCCTCTGCCCGGGGGGGGGGGGGGAAGAAAGGGATCACAAACATGAATTGCTTACACGATGCCCATATAAATTAGACCTATACGATTGTTCTTACACAGTAAGATCACCAAGTGCTTGACATTGCCAGGTGCTTGAACAGTATCCTTGAATAAGGAACGAGATGAATGCGCTAAGTTTACGAAGGCGGAGCATTTGTCATTCCAATTTTACAGCGACTTCTGACAAGTGCTTGACCTTATATTTGGTAAGCGTAGCATATTCATCTCGTTCCTCGCTCAAATTCTCTTGCAATACGCATGTCAGTATCATAAATAAAGGCATACGAGTATAGAAGTCGATTTTTTTTACAATTGTTTCATCACAATTGTAACCTAATACCCCTAATCCATAAATAAAGAAGAAATCACAAGGTAAAGGGTAAACGAAGCAAGCAGTCTGCATTAAAGCCTGGTCTTGTGATGATACACAATAAACTAGTGTGAGAAAGAAAGAAAAGACAACTGCCCCGACTGGGACTCGAACCCACGACTTCCCGTTTTCTAGAGCGCCCGGCTAGTCAACGGGAAGTCCTGGGTTCAAGTCCCAGTCGGGGCAGTTGTCTTTTCTTTCTTTCGCAGACTAGTGTATTGTGTATCCTCACAAGGCCAGTCTTTAATGCAGACTGCTTGCTTCGTTTACCCCTAATCCACTTGAGACATACGACAAGTGTAACATTTACAGCATAGGCCTGTACACGTTACACGAAAGTTTTCTAATTTGGAAGTGTAATATTGCTATTTTTTTAAATTTTATTTACGGCATGCAGTTTTGTACGGGTGTTGGTTCGTTCTCTATAGGCTACGTGGAATTAATATATATTTTTTTTTTTTAATTTTGGTATAGGCTTAAAGGAGAACTGTTGCATAACCATTGACTTTACACAGTTCACATACACTGAACGACGCAATTTGAGCTACCTGCTACAAAAAGAATCCTTGCTAATATTGAGGGATTCCTTAACAGTTGGCTTGAAAGAATGCCTACACCCTCAGAGATGACAACAGTTTATAAACAGCGTCTTTGCTGGTCTATCACAAGCTCTTATGGTTCTTAGGGGAGGCAAAAAATTCAACACAGTCTGACCTTCTCTTGTAGCTTATCTAGCAAAACGTGATGCTCTTAACATTTCCTCTCTCCCTCCCGCCCTCACCACCCCTCCTTACTTTTAAGTGCTGACGGGGTTGAGAGATAGAACAGATCATCAGCTAGCTACTGGCCCAAATTTCGCTATCATAGGGCAGAGGTGTGCACGCCACGCAAAGTTGCAGATGCTTCCGTTCAAATGCAAAACGATGTGTCGCTGGTTGAATCTGTATTTTCATAACCACACATAATAATACTAAACTTATTACCAAAAATTGGCAAAAGGAAGTCAGGAAGGGATGCTCAGTATCCACTAACACCTGTTCTGAAAACTATAATTACAGGCAAACAATTGTCACAATTAAAATAATTATAACGAATATATTAATAAAGAAAAATATGAATAAAATGGGGTGGCTACTAATAAATGTAGCACGCAAATTATCATTATTATTATTATGTTAATATTATTTAATCAATTAAACTAATTATACTAATGTGTTAGCTTCATCAGTAAAGATCTGTTATATATTTATGTCATTCAAAGGTTTGCATTATCCTTCAGTGCACATATACGCTGTAGTAGCTTCGTGCTTTGTCGTGTTGCTGACTATATCATTATGATTATTATTTTTATCTTAGGGCAGTGACACGACTAGAATTATTGTGTATAACTCTATGGTGGGGCCTTAATGAGTTAGCTGAAAGGGGCACTGCAGAGAAAAACAGAAGGGTGTCATACTGAAGCCGATGCTGTGAAGAGTGATTTCTTAGACCTAAATCGCGCGATTTTTGTTGTTGGAGAAAACAACGTTATTTTAAGCCTAAGAAATCCGCTCTTCCGTTGTTTTTCCCTCCATTTTTATGTAGTGCACCTTGTAGTTATGCCCTCCAAAACCCATACTGGTGCCAATATGGCGGCATATGTCACTGCTCTATACACTTTCTTTTACTCACTGCACAAACAAGTTTTCTTCGTGCATTTTAGCTGAAGATATATATATGTGTGTACATATTTATGTATTTATGTATAAAATATACTTTATTTTTATTTTGAACAAATTAGAATGCTCCAAGCAGGCGCGCCCCGCCCGCATAGCCCAGCATGGTGTAATGGAATTGGACCTCGGTTCTATTTTGTTGGTTTACGAAAGCCGAGGTAATGATAATAAGGAGAGACGGGGCATCCGACGCTAGAGGTGGAATTTTTGGACCGTTGCTAGACGAACTCTTGCGAACGAATTTGTCAAATATGTTTTCATTAAAAAAGAACGAAAGTTAAAGGGTCGAAGGTGAGCCATACCACCCTAGTTCTAAACACTAAGAACCCTCCCATCAGTATCAAAGTAAAAAAAAATACAGAGGAGAACCTACTTAGATTGCCCAAAACACCTTGAACTAGCTGAGAGAGGAATTGAAACAGTCCCTTTGGATATACACGAAGTGGGGGGTCGGATTAACCAATGGGCAAAGTGGGCACGTGCTCAGGGCATCACTATTATTAGGGGCATCACTGCAGCTTGCAGGTGAAGTCTTTTGACACATTTTCAAAACGAAAGTGCCGAAAATTCCACCGTAACATAGAAGGAAATTATGAAAGTGAAGTGATGCTGCGGTGTAAGGTCAGTGGTGCGGTATTTGAAACATTTAGTTCAATTTAATTAATGACACCGAATTTAGCACCTAAGTAAAATTAATGTAATTAAACTTAATGATTCAAATACCGTCCAACTTCCGTTTCTTATAATTTAACGTACGTTTTGGGACATGAAAGTGGGGCATCATGAAACAGCAGTGCCCAGGGTATCACAAGCGATTGAACCAGCCCTGCAAACAGTGGCGCAGTTATCTAGTACGTAGGTTGTTCAACTGCACCAGAGGCCCACCACTAAAGAGGGGCCCGACGGGTAGCCTAAAGATTAAACACATCATTAATAATGATGGATGCCGTCATGATGTCAGATTAATTTTGACTATAGTCAAATCGCAGAAACCCCTTGTCAACATTCCTTTACTTGCGGACTTACAACCCACAAATATAGATAGGGCTTAGAATGCACGTAAATATGTGATACGAATCGAACAAAAAGTTCGTAACTCATTGTGGATACACACACACACATTATAGTCAGTGACGGCGCGATGGGGGCGCGATGACGGCGCGATGGCCCCCTGGGTGCAGGGTGCCCCCCCCCCCAATTTTAGAGTTCAGACAAAATCACAAACTAAAACGGTATTCATGCCAACAGTTAAAAAAAAATACAGTAACGAGCTTGTAGGATTTTCTTGTTATTCAATTGTGGAAATTGCAAATGAATTATGACCCCCCCCCCATCCCTTACACAACACAGTTTCCTCGACATATGCGTATTCCTATACAGGCATTTTTTTATGAGTGAACTATTGATAAAATTCGAATTACTGTTATTTACTAGAAAGCTGTTGATAATGTGTGACCCCCTGAAAATTATTCCTGGTGCTGCTATTGATTATAGTCTGTTCCACATTATGTTTGCTGGAAACTGACTGTCTGACACCAGGTTTTCTTCAGCTACGAGTGTAAAAACAGGTAAATATCCCACTCGTAGACTCTAACAGTAACAGTGTAGAGTCTACAAGTGTGATATCAATATGTTATTGTATTCGTAGTGCACGGAAACGTGACGTCATGCAGTCAGTTTTCTGCAAACATAATGTGGAACAGACTATAGTAGATGGTGTCAGCCAGTGAGCTTTTCTAAGGCCCACGAGGCAAATGTTAAAGGTACATTCCTCCCGGTTGTATGGCTCATTTTTTGCAACATTAGTTCAGACGTGTGTAAATGTTGCAAAAAACCTTCATTAAGTTTCCTACATGGGCAGTGACACGACGTAGTATTATTGTATATAACTCTACGGTGGAGCCAGTTACTGGGTTAGCTGCAAGGTGCACTGGTGGGGGAAAAGAAGAGCGTCTTACTGAAGCCAATGCTATTAGACTGGATTTATTAGGCCTAAAACGCGCGATTTTTGTCGATTTGTTGGCAGCTGCTGACATTTTTAAATAAGTGGAATGTTTATTTTCCAATTACAACCTCAGCAGCATAAGGGATTGGAGAAAACAACGGTTTTTCAAGCCTACGAAATCCACTCTCAAAGCACTGGCTTGACTAGAAGTGCCGTTAAATCTAGCATTTCAATCTAGTGCCCCTTGCAAGTATCTCTCTTGTAGCCATATGACGTCACTTGACGCTGCTCTATTTTTCTTGTCGCGAGAAACGCGATCGTTACATTCACTCTAACCTGTGTAAAATCTATTTCAAGGAGGACGCTCCAAATGAGCGAGAAGGTATGTCCTTTAAGTGGAAGGTACCACCCTCGTGTCAGTTGTTTTTTGCCGCATGAGGGAGGAAACCGGAGTACCCGGAGGAAACCCTCGTGCAACGGGCGGGAAAGAACCGGAGAAAACCCCGTACATATACACTTCCTTTCACCAGGATCGAACCCGGTTCTGTAAGAAGCCAGAGATGTACAGCCGGGACCAAGACGCCTATCGAATTTAACGCCCCCAGTGCTCGCGGCTACCCATGCACACGGCTTAAGAAAAGAAGCTCCCTTGGTCTGCTTCGCGCACCAAGAGTCACTAAAAATCAACGGCCTTGTTCAAGTTTTGGAATTTCATCAGTAAAACACCCAAATAAAGTTCAACACGCCCTGCACGAAAACAACCCTTCCGCTTTAAGGCAAGATTAAGTTAACTTTTCGTCCGCCACCTAATGGGCAAGACAGACTGCCAGTAGTTTTGTGCCTTGGCCAACCCACCTAACCCGCCTGCCTGACGTGCGCGTCCGTGTCGACAGAGCCAGCAAGCAAGTTTAAAGCAGTGCAAAGCAGCTTGATTGCTTCGTAATTGGCAATGATTGAAAACAAGCAGCCCGTCGCACATTATGTCATTAGCCAAGAATTTAGGCCCAGCCCATCCATCCTTCCCCGCCCGCCAGCCTCGTGGCTTTAAAACACCCCCGTCGATCGCGCCTTCTTTAAACGGTCGCCCCGTAATTTGGACGACGTGTGAACGCGCATCAAACAGCTGAGCGGGAACGAAATCACCCTATCGTATACGTGAGAGAAACAACAGACAAGTTTTAAGTACGTCTGCGTAGCGTAACGTAGACCACGCATATCGATTACCTACATTTACAAGGAAATAATTGGCGAAAGACGAACTAGACGTCACAAGAGCAGACCCGTGGGTAAGGTTCAAACAAACAAAAAATTATATTTTCCTTAACAGGGTTCAGACAATTTTTGAATTCTTAATTTCCCTGACATTTCCAGATTTTTCCAGGTGCATCGAATGACAATTTCCAGGTGTTGAACGAAAATAATCCCAACATCCCAGAAAATAAATGTTTAGAGACTAGTCCAGACGGGACTAAACGCATTTTCATCACAGATATTGGCACTAGCCTAGCCTATAAGATTTGGTTTCTTGAAGTTACATCGAAAATACTTGAAAGTATTAAAGCACAAATTTAATTATTTGCTACTAGTCTAGGATTTTGTTTCGATCTACTAATTTAGTGGAACTTACAGGTCTGACACAAAGACATTTATTTAAATTTCCCTGTCATTTCCCTGATTTTCTAAAAAAAAAAAAACTGGTTTTCCCTGAAATTTCCCTGAGTCTTTGGCTCCATTTTCGTTTTCCCTGTGATTTCCAGGTTCTCCAGGTTTTGTCTGAACCCTGTGTATAAATACGAATCTAAATTTAATGTGGAAAACAGGGTTTCCAAAATCAAACAAAACATGATTAAGGCCAAATTAATAAGGAAAAACAGTGGGAAAAAATGTACGAGTCCTAGAAAACAATACAACCAAACAAAAAAAGTTGTCAGTATTAACTCATAATGCTGAACAGCATTGGTATGCTCAAATGGTTTTGATCTTATAACCACTTAAACAAATGTTTCTTAAACGATTTCAGCCCAGTAATACGTTTAATTTCGGTAAGCAATGAATTAAAAATTTTACTACACACATATTGTGTGCGCGGCGTATCTTGAGTCCTGTAAGTATTTTACGAGCGACTACGTCTTCCTGGAGGGGACGGCTTTAATCGACGGCCGCCATTGTTTTTGCAACCATCTTGGATATCAACAAGGCACTCTGCTGCCAAAAACGTACAATCGATTATCTGTGTTAGTTCTGCGGCGAACTCAAGATAGGCCGCGCACACTTTAGTAACTGCATTTGTGGAGTCTTTCCTTAGCAACTTTTGGTTGGACGACATAAAAACAGGATTCATTCCTAGTACGGTAATCCGTCACCAGAGAGTAGACAAATGAGCACCGTTTTTACAAAAATTAATAAGGGTTCTACAGACGTACAGATGGCGGGTTGGCCATACCTAGCCGTTGATGAAGTGGAAAAGCGTGATCACGTTGCTTTTTGAACATAATATTAAAAAAAAAAGACGAAAACAAGTCATACAGCCAAAATTCGTACACTAGAAATAGCGTAGCACAGTAAGTCACCTTTATGCATTTACGTTTCGTCGGAGTGGCGTGAACCCGGATTCGAACTGGCACCCAATCCTTCCGAGATTACTAACTCCTTTACCGACTCATGTGCTTTATGCCAGTGGAGGAGTGAGCGCATCGATAAGGGCGTTATGTTAATGATCGGGAATGAGAGATGGGGTTGCCAGTTCGAATCCGGGTCAGGTCACTTCAACTAAACGTAAGAGCATCAGTTGACTTACTGTGGGCATGTGTTATTTTTCTGGTGTATGATTTTCGCTGTTTCACTTGTTTTCCTCTTTCTACTAGCTGGACCCAGTTTAAAACAACATCTTATGCCAAAAAAGAGAGTGCTAATTATCACTTCTTATGTACCAAAAGAGACCGTTACCATGTGTGAGTACAACCTATTCCCACACTTCTTTTCCACGGAGTCTCCATTTTAAAGAACTTAACGAATTTCCATTTTAGGGAACTTACGAACAAACTGCTTTTCCCTTTTCTACGTAGAGTTGGCAGCAAACGAGAGAAGTTTGAAGTTTTCCGTGGCTGAATAACGTAGAATTCACAGGGAATCATAATGTCCTTACATTGGTGACATCGTGGAATTATCATCATCATTCATTACAATGTTAGCAAACGTTGGGATGGACATTCAACATTCCTCCCATTGGCGGAATTGGTAGGATTCATATATTACACTCTGCTGGCAGTGGTGGGAATAATTTATTGGGCTGATGGCACTGGTGGGATTCATTTATTAAACGTAGAACTGGATTCACTCATTACATTTTGGCGGCAGTGGGATTACACTTGTTGGTAGCAGTGGGATTCGTTCATTGTTGGCAGAGTGGGATTCATTCGTCACATTGTTGGCAGCAGAAGAAATCATTCATTATTTGTTGGCTGCCCAGCAGTGGGATTCATTAATTACATTGTTGGCAGCAATGGGATTCATTCATCACATTGCTGGCAGCAGTGGAATTCATTTATTCCATTGTTGGAAGTAGTAGGATTTACTTATTACATGGTAGACAGCAGTGGAAATCATTCTTTACATCGTTGGCAGCAATGGGATTCATTCGTTACACTGTTGGCAGGAGTGGGTTTCATTCATTACATTGTTGGCAGGAGTGGGATTCATTTAGTACATTGTTGGCAGGAGTGGGATTCATTTATCACATTGCTGGTGGCAGTGGGATTCATTTATTCCATTGTTGGAAGAAGTGGGTTTTATTTATTACATTGCTAGCAGCAGTGGGATTTATTTATTACATTGTTGGCAGTGGAAATCATTCATTACGTTGTTGGCAGCAGAGGGATGCATTAATTCCATTGTTGGCAGCAGTGGGATTCACTCATTACATTGTTGGCAGCAGTGGGATTCATTCATCACATTGCTGGCAGCATTGGAATTCATTTATTCCATTGTTGGAAGTAGTAGGACTTACTTATTACATGGTAGACAGCAGTGGAAATCATTCTTTACATTGTTGGGAGCAGTAAAAATCATTCATTACATTGTTGGCAGCAGTGGGATTCATTCATTACATTGTTGGCAGCAGTGGGATTCATTTATTACATTGTTGGCAGCAGTGGGATTCATTCATTACATTGTTGGCAGCAGTGGGATTCATTCATTACATTGTTGGCAGCAGTGGGATTCATTCATTACATTGTTGGCAGCAGTGGGATTTACTATTCCCGAAGTTAAGCAGCATTGGGATGGATTGATACTTGGGTGGGTGACCGCCTGGGAATCTGGCTGTTGCAGACATAGGGCCTTAGGGCTTCGGGCAGATGACCAGGAGTTGGTTAACGCTCGTTAAATCCTTTGACCCTTTGATTTACTATTACATGGTAGACAGCAGTGGAAATCATTCTTTACATTGTTGGCAGCAGTAAAAATCATTCATTACATTGTTGGCAGCAGTGGGAATCATTCATTACATTGTTGGCAGCAGTGGGATTCATTTATTACATTGTTGGCAGCAGTGGGATTCATTCATTACATTGGTGGCAGCAGTGGGATTCATTCATTACATTGTTAGCAGCAGTGGGATTCATTCATTACACTGTTGGCAGCAGTGGGATTCATTCATTACATTGTTAGCAGCAGTGGGATTCATTCATTACACTGTTGGCAGCAGTGGGATTCATTCATTACATTGTTCGCTGCAGTAACGTACTACTAAAAGACAAGAATGCAGGTAAAGATTCAGACAAACTAAAAAAGAAAAGCAAATAACGAAAAAAGAGCACTCAGATGCCGATGAAAGGTGTGAAGGGACCCACAAAAAAATTAGGAACCGTAGGCCCCATCGGACTTCTCAGTGACACTGGGTCAAGCGGGGGCTAATACAAAGGCAGGGATCATTTAACTTCCGTCACTGACCACACACACACACAAAAACAGAAGAAAAAAACATAAGTTGACTATAAACCATACGAATACACTACGTAATTAATTAAGTCAACACAGTAGTTGATTTTTATCTGGATTTAAGTTTAAACAGAATAATTGATGAAAATCACTTAAAAATTACTCCAACCTGGCTGATCTTTGCATAGGCCACTCACAGTTTACCAAAGTTCACTAACAACTGTGACGTCAATACATTCCACCTACGCTTTCCAAACATCCCGGCTAAAGTAGCGCAAGTTGCCGCCACTACAATCAAGAAGCAATGCCGACACAAAGGCGTCAGGGTGTCAGGGGCGGCAAAATGTTCCTTTTCCTTTTTCAGGTTTGCTCTATGCATATCAATCACAGTTCGGCCCCATTCCCCATTTAAGGTAAGCGACCGCCCTCTCCCCCCAGTCTCTCCAATACGCATGGCTTGGTCAAACCTACTTAGCGCTGCGTCAAACCATACTTGTGTAAGGGCGCATTTACGCAATAATTCGGCTTTGCATTCCCGCAGCTGAAATTTAATCGCCACGGCAACGGTGTCGTTGCCATGGTAACAACGCTTTCCGGATCCGACGTCGTTTGAGCAAATGCTTGCAGTCTTATGATTCGTGACAGTAAGATAAAGAATTCCTCGTGAGGAAACAATTTTCCCAATCGATTCTAAACTCAATTGCTGACTCGTTTCGTTGCGAGCTGGCAGAGCTAAAACCGCCGCCATGTTGGAATTTCAGATAATTTCTAGCTTCTAGCTGCGAGAATGCAAAGGCCATAAGGGGCGCGTTTATGCTACAAGACTTTCTCGCTCGCCGAACGCTATTTGCTAGTCAACCGTTATTTATTAACGATTAGCTTCCAGTTTCTACTATACGAATACGGCAAAACGTAACAAATTAAATGTATAATAAATAACAACACGGATAAAGTATAATAAATAACAACACTATAAAGAACAAAGTGCAACAGTAATTTTAAACATTGCTACAACATTTATTGTCATTTCACGCAATTTCCAAAATTTGCCATTCTCGTACAAAAAAAAAAAGGCTTGTGGTAATGATCAGACGTAGGTATGAGGGCGCGTTTACGCAACGACACGCCTTTGCATTCTCGCAGCTAGAACTCAATCGCGATGGCAAAGATGACATTGCCATGTTAACAACGTTAAATGGATTAGCTAAATCCGACATCGTTTGAGTAAATACTTGCAGTCTTATAATCCGTGCCAATAATATAAAGAATTCCTCATGACGAAACAATTTTCCCAAACGTTTCTGAACTCACGTTATTTGTTGTTTTTGTTGCGAGGCGGCAGACATAAAACCGCCGCCATGTTGGAATTTGAAGCGATTTCTAGCTTCTAGCTCCGAGAATGCAAAAGCGAGTGGTAGCACAAACGTGCCCTAATAAATAACTGCTCGCAGCGATAATTCAAAACCCAACAAGGCGTGCATCGAATCGAAAACAAATCGTCGAATGCTGGCATTCAGAAATCAGTCCGTCGTCTTCTACTGCGGTACAAATTTTTTCCTCGTTGTCATAAATCGACGCTGTCACTCTGCACGCTACGTACATGGCAGCGCGAGGCCCAAGAAGATTTGCGTTGCCATGGTTACTACACATAGTTAACTCGAAAGCCGCATGCTCCCGTAAAGGCGAAAGCCAGCCAGAAGATTTAGTATTAACCAAGTAAAAGCTAGTGAGCGAGAAAATTGTTTTTGCCTAAACTCGCCCTAAGGAGCCATTTATGAACAAGCACTTCCCGCGCGCTACTTTTTTTTCCCCCGAAGGTGCTATAAATGTCAACAAACAAAAACAAAAAATGTTGCAGCAAAAAAGTTACACATTGTTCAAATAAGTCGTCATTTCTCACCATTTCTTTTCCCATTCTCGTCCACACGAACAACTTTTAGCTGGTATCAAACGACGGTAAAAACCATTGCAGATCGCAAAGAGAATTCAAGTTTCAACATGGTCCCCATTTTGGGCCTGTGGAATCGACATGCAAACAAAAGAATGCTGGCATTCAGAAATAGATCTGCCATTTTCATTCACGGTAATAATTAATTGCTTTCTTGTTGTCATAAATTGATGCCGCCATGCCGCGTGCATCATACTTGTTGCCTCAAGCCACGAGAAAAGCATCTACGTACGTGGACACAGCTCAAAAGGTAAAGACAGCGAGCGATAAAACTGACAACTTGCTTAAATGTGCCCTAATACCGTAATTTAGCTAAAAAAAAAAAAAAGTAGTAGAACAACAACTCTTAAATTTTTTGTCGCTAAATCTCAATTTTGCTTGGGAGCCGTCCATATATTATGTCACGATGTTTGGCCTGTTGTGAAACACCCACCAACCCGTTTGTCACAAATGACACAACATTTGAAACATCCCCTAATAATTAATTTACATTTGCTGATAATAATACACTAAACAATTTAGGCGATGTGAACATCCAAATGTGATGCGGGATTGTGACATCACAATTTGGAAACATTCCCCCACACCCATCCCCACCCGAGTCACAATCGTTACAATAAATCAACGCCCCCCCCCCCCGAAGAGTGTGACGTAATATATGGACGGCCCCATGTGGATGGCCCCTGTCCTTAATCCACCAATAAAGGTTATTTTTCAAAGTGACATCTTTTTTTTAAACACGCAACCAATTTTAGAACTATTCAAGTAAATTGTACATATACAGAAACTGAATTGTAATATTACAGAAACTGATGGCGGTTGGTCATTGCTTGTTCAAATGACCAAGCAAAACTAAGGTGCAAATCGGTATTTTGTGGGTGGTGCAAACAGTAAAATAAAAAGTGTCACCTAACTGGAAAAGACCCACAAAGACATAAAATCACATAAATTTATATTTCAGCCTATATCTTAGCCTTGTTCACCCAAAACAAATGATACACGAAATGAAACAACAAACGTTATGACAAAGACTTACATGCCGCGAGATTCATGTTTTATATGTGTAAAAAAAAACACATATAAAACATGAATAAAACGAGCTTGAGCTCCCATTCAGGCTACAACAGCCGCCATTTTGTGCAGTGATGCCAGCACCACCACTTTCAACATTTCAACGAAATATTTCAACGAAAATGGAAAGATGGAGAAGTTGGTTTAATTGTTTACCAGTTAATCATATTTGAAAGTGTTGGTGCTGGCATCACTGCAAAAAATGGCGGGTGTTGTAGCCAGTATGGGAGCTCAAGCTCGTTCTATTCATGTTTTATATGTGTTTTTTTTTTTTTTTGTAATTATATTCACTGATCTCGCGGCATGTAAGTCTTTTTCATAACGTTTGTGGTTTCATTTCGTGTATCATTTGTTTTAGGTGAACAAGGCTAAGATATAGGCTGAAATATAAAATTTACGTGATTTTATGCCTTTGTGGGGCTTTGCCAGTCAGGTGGCACTTTTATTTTACTAAAACTAAGGTGCTTACTCCAATACCGGCTTTCCCGTATGACACAGTTTTGTTACACTCGTTCGAACCTGTAGCAAACGCCTAAGAAACGAAATTAGCAGTAAATCTTTATAATATCATCAGAATGTTGGCTCCACTGTGATTGATGATATATATAGCCATTAAGTGGTCATCGTGGCTGGGCGGTGAGAGAGCTCAGCCTGGTTGCTGGAGGATTGCGGATCTGGTCGAACCCTGGAAAGGGGATCTTGGCAAAGTCCCCGCCAGGACTGCTGGCCAGGGTAGCGTGAGAGGCTACCATGCTCCTTCAGCGGCTATGGGATGTACTCTGGCTAATTCTGGACAATCTTACGGCCCCGATGATGATCGGAGGTTTCCCGGATCGAATCCCCGGGCCGGCACCTCCCTTTACCATATATTTCTTCTTCTCTAAAAAAAATCTGGTAATGTTCAAAATTGAGCCGGTTCAGCCATACAAGCATTAAATTGCTTCAGCTAACATAAGGCTCGTCGAAATTAATTAAAAAAAAAAAAGTAAAACGAAGTTAGAAGGCCGCAACGTTTCGACTTTCAGATCTAAGTCGTCTTCATATGGAAAAAAAAACAAAATGAAGTAAAGAAATCATGGTGAACACAAACGTATCAAACCCTAACAACAATCCATGCGATTCAAAAGAAAACACATGTTGCTGCCTTACAGTCCTATAATGAGGTAAGACTTCATTACAAAAGCAAGACAACACAATTCAATAGAAACTTTATTGTCAAGCTTTTAATTGGCTTTATTGCACGAGTCTTATATCATCAGGATTTATTTAATCTTGTTGAGCCTTTGGTTTTCCGACTTTAAGTTTGAAATGATTGTGTTCACCATGATTTTTTCTTTTCTTTTCGTTTTTTTTATTTTCACTTAAAAACAACTTAGGGAGCGCTATAAAGTACGTAATACCAGGCGCGGGGGGGGGGG
>JAHWFP010166855.1:132350-152481 GCA_023313725.1 Lithobius niger
ATAAGCGAAAGACAGAAATATCACCACTATTGTTGTGGTGGTGGAACATAAGCGAAATACAAAAATATCACCACTATTGTTGTGGTCGTGGAACATAACAGGCGAATATTTCCACGTTGAATCTTTCTCTTGACTCTAAATTATTGCATAACGCCATTAAAAGTTCGAACATTTAAAAGCTTTTCAGAGTGATGGTAAGGAACTGGATCTTCAGCCTAGGCGACGCCAAACACAAAATTACAAACTGGTGTAATTTAAAAATTAGTAAATTGTATCACAAGGGCCGCCGCCGCCGCCACCATCATCATCATGCATTTTTACATTTACTCTTTTTTTTTTAAATATGTGAATTTATGACAGGCCGGCTAATACAAGTTAAACGGAAGCTGGTCAACATTAAAGTCTACTGCCTTATTTATGGCGTCGTAAAAGTTGGCGTGGTATGCTCAACGAAATCAATTGACGTCATTTGCCATTTAAAAATCTCGAACCCTAAAACGAATCCGCACGTACGGAACATGATTTTTTTGCATTTATTATTTTTTTTTTAATAGTTCCGAAGATATCTGCGGCGTCATGAAGCTATAGCCCTATGTAGAAATTGCAATGAGAATTGATTCAGAAATTAGTTATTAAAAGTTGATACATTTACTGTCGCACGCATAATTAGACATTGCCATAGTCTGTTCCACATTATGTTTGCAGGAAACTGACTGTATGACGACACGTTTCCATCGATCACGAGTGCAACATCATGTGAATATCATACTTGTAGACTCGACGCAGTTACTGTTAGAGGCTACGAGTGGGACATTCACATGTTTTTTGCACTCGAAGGAAACGCATCGTCATACTGTCAGTTACTCACAAACATATTATGACACAGACTATAGGAAGGAGCTAAATGCGCTTCGCTTCCCAACTAGGAGGCCGAGCGCTTTTCAATTTTTAATGTAAAGTATGGATGGGCTTTACTGATGTTTGAACTCAAAATCCACAGTTTAGTTCGGCACCGTAACAATCGGACGCCATTTATGACTGGACTGTGCAAAATGAACTACAAGACATTAGCTGAGAATACATGTAGGCCAGTTCGGCAATTATGTCATCACAATCAAATGTCAGACCACTGTCGCAGTGCGTAAGGCTACCCCAACTTGTGCCTTGTCCACAGTTTTAATGAATCATTGCCATTCCATCAGCAAACTTGATAAGTTCTCCTGCCCTGACTTCTTTGAAACCCCGCTTAACTCGAACCTAATCAGTCCCGTACCGAGACATACGATAACCCTAACTGCGTAACCCCAACTTGGTAACCCTGGCAATGGTTTTTCGATCAGCGTACTTTGGGTAAATTTTAGGGTTTAAAATGCGTGTTAACGGCAAAGCGCATTCTGCTCCTTCCAGTCACAAGTGACGTCAATGTTGTAGTGAAGCACTAAATTGTGGACTAAGAGTTCAAACGTTAGCAACGCCTATACATTGCATAAAGCTTGTAGCACACTATTCCGTTCCGTTCCGTCACGACACATCGCAAGGGGTCAAATTTCTGTTTGGATTAAAAGCCTGTAAATTAGAGGAGCGGCGTGTCCTGCTCCGTCCCGTTTCGTGACGACCCGTTGAACGACAGACGGGATTGTCGAGGCATGATCCTTTCAGTCAAAAACTGATCGCGACGAACAAGTGTACGCACGTGTCGTCAGTCGACGGCCACCGTCGTACGTCACGTGCCTGCTCACATCCCTTTCCCCTACTAAAATACAGATGCGAACCTATTTCAGTTGCCTTCTGAACTTAAATGGCATCATGCCCGAGCGTAAAGAATGAATATACCTAATTTACTACGACTTTCTATTTAATTACCTACTTAAGGTCACTACTAGTCCTTCCTCATTTGCATTGCCAATTTGGGCACGATCAAATTTAAAACTTCAGCGGAGCAGACTGAAGCGGTGAGTGACTGAAGCAATGTGCGCTGCACCATCCGTTGCCGTCAGTCGTTTGAAGGGGACGGAACGGAACGGAGTAGTGTGCTACAAGCTTAACTGAAAGCGCTCGGCCTCAGGGCTCGTTTACGCAACGACAGTTTTCTCGCTCACTATAGCTTTTACTTGTCTAATACTAAATCTGATGGCTGCTTCTCGCCTTAACCAGGGTATGCGGCTTTCGAGTTGTCTATGCGTATTAGTAACCATGGCAACGACGCAGTCGCAAATCTTCTCCTCGTGCCTCGTGACACGGCGTACGATGCTTGCAACATTTGAGCGTCGATTTATGACAACAAGAAAACAATTTTTACTGCAGTACAAGACGACGGACTATTTTTTGTATGCCGGCATTCGATGGTTTGTCTTCGATCTGATAGCCACGAAATGGACGCCATGTAGGATTTTGAATTCTCGCTGCGAGAAGCTATTTATTCTACCGACGTTTGATCATTGCTAGAAGCTGTACTTTAGGGGAAAATAGCCAATTTTGGAAATAGCGTAAAATAACAATCTTGTAGCAATGTAAAAATTACTGTAGCACTTTGTTCTTTATCCGTGTTGTTATTTATAATACATACAATTTGTTATCTATTACAGCATTCATTTAGTAGCAGCGGGAAACTAATCATACATAAATAACGGTTGACTAGCAAATAGTATTCGGCGAGCGAGAATTGGTTGTTGCATAAACGCGCCCTATAGTTGGGAAGCGAAGTACATTTAGCTCCTTCCTAGTATTAACTAATTACGCATGTGAGCGTAATTGTGTCAACTTTCAAGTCATTTTTTAATGAATTCTCGTTACAAGTTCTACACATAGGGCTATAGCTTCACGAAGAAACACAATGGAGTCGACATAGTGAACGGCTGTGGATGACAAGAGAGCAGCAAAACGAAAGAGGTAACGACGACGGGTCACCAAGGGTTTGGCATTTAATCCAGGGTCTTTGGCTTTGACTTCAGTGAAGTGGACCATTTTGCTAACTCCACACTATGAAATAAGGATAAAAAAGCCACGCATAACACTACTGGCTTGTTTTTATCCTTATATCATTACTAGCATCGTATTCCGGCTTCGCCCGGGGATTTGTTTGACCCGTGGTTGTTTCCCAGTATTTGCTCGGTGCTGCCTGATCGTTCACTGCAACAGTCGATTTTTGTTTGTGTAACACTCCCCCTTTCCGCCAATCCTCTCCCTCCCCTCCTCCTTTTATCCCGTCCTCTCCCTCTCCTCTTGGTTTCCTTCCCTTTCTCCTCTTTGCTATACGTAGTTGAACACGTTCCCGGCTTCCGGCTCCCGGGTCACGTGCTTGTTTACATCGACTATGAAGATAGCTGCTAAACAAACTGAGGCCAGAACTACCTGAACTCCAGACCTCCAAATAGGCTACAACAAGGTTTTAAGAAACGAAATAAGCTGTAAATGTTAGTGTAGTAAATGTTAGCGCAGTAAACTAAGAAACACAATGTTTTCATCATTATTACTTGTCATCCGTGTTCACAATATTGGCTCATAATGCCATTTTCTGCTATGATCATAGCAATGCACGATTGTTGGTTGGGTAATAATAGATTTTAGTGTGACCCATCATGCTCTGCGCCTCTAAAATGGTACCAATCAGTCTGCAGCACGCGCCAATTTCTCTTCGCGGAGACCTCCGTTTTGGACATTTTCTACTTTGATTTTTGTGCGCATGTTTGTTTGGACATATCCTCAGCCACTTTTGCCTCCCTTTTGTACCTATCTGTCACGCAGGGCCTAGGAGACTTTTTTGTGCTCGGCCACAAAATCTCGAATTTTCGGATCAAAAGATATCAGTTCATCAGTTTCATCATGCGATAAAGGCACGTGGCTAAAGTGCAAAGACTGGAATTTCAGTTTACGGAATTCCTAATTGCATATTTTGTTAATAAACTAGAAGGATTTTACAGATTGAATAAAAGTTCATACAGTGGCAAACGAATAAACCGAAAAAAAAAACATGTTAACACATTGAGCCAAACGGCACCAATGACTGCGAAATATTATAACCACATGTTTGTTATTCACTAAAAATTTTATTTCCATTCCTAATTCGCACTGTTTAGAATGTTTAATTTCCTTTCCCAATTCACACGCTCCTTACAATATTTCATTTCCAGTCCTTAATTTTTACACTTTTTACAATGTTTCATTTCCATTCCCTAATTCGAACATTTCTTACAATGTTTCATTTCCATTCCCTAATTCGCACACGCCTTATATTGTTTTATTTTTATTCCCCAATTCGCACACTCATTATAATTTATTTCATCCTAATTCCCTAATTCGCACGCTCCTTACAAATTGTTTCATTTTTATTCCCCAATTCGCACACTCGTTATAATTTGTTTCATTTTTATTCCCTAATTCGCACATTCCTTATATTGCGTTTTTCCCCAATTCGCACCCTCCTTCTAATTTGTTTCATTTTTATTCCCTAATTCGCACACTCCTTTTGTTTCATTTCCATTCCCTAATTCGACCATCCCTTGTAGTGTTTAATTTTCAGTCCCAATTCGCACTCCATGGAATATTTCATTTCCATACATTTTATTTCTGTGCATGGCCTATGTTTACAATTGCTTTCACTCATTTTTATCTACAGTTTAACTGCCCAATCAACAAAACGCCCTTGCTTTTTTACATATAGCCTACATATTTTTTTTTTCCAACAGCCAAAGTATATTTAGACTGCAGTAATTTCATATGCAATGCACAGTAGCGTGCGAAATTGTGTAGGTGGGGTCCTTCACAAACCAAAACAAGAAAACGAAAAAAAAAAGTGACTAACTCTTTAAATCATGGGAGAAATGATTGTTCGTGACCATTTTTTTCCTCATTCTCTTCAATGGCGATCAAAAATCTTCGCCACTGATCTCTACAAATTGAGGCCACCACCGAGTTTGTTGGTGGCCAAATCATAGCACGTGGGCTTGCAATTAGCCCGCCTGGCTCTGGACAATAGTCTGAAGGCAAGGACACATCAAGAAGCAAGATTTTAAAATCAAGGTATATTTTTTTTTCGATACGATCGAAATTTTCTGCGTTGAGCGAGGATTTTAGTTTAGCTCACCTTGCCAAAAAAATCCTCACCAATGTACATTTACTGCACATGCATTAGAAAAGGGTTCGGCGACAGAAATGACCTGTCACTGGGGACGATGACCTTGATACCCTTTATCGAAGTCATCTCGTTTATAGCGCCTCTTGCGTATGCTTGGTGATATATAGGCATGGCGCCGACGGGGACAACTTCCAGTGTCTTACATGCTTCACCAATCAATGGGACAGTGTTTGCCATATTGCCGAAAATTCTGTTTGTAAGCTTTTAATGCGCTGTAAGTGAACGGGGCGCCTCCCCCTTCCCCTCCCAACTCTTTGCGTACGCAATTTGTAATTGTAGGTAGTAGTGGCGTGCACGACCCCCCGAGACGGTAAGGGCAAATATTTCAGTCAGTATTCGGCGTATATATTTTTTAAACACACACGAATTAGGCCACGCAAAGTAGCATTGCGCCGCAACATTCAAAAACCGCATAAAAATGTTTGTTCTTCGAAAATTGTTGGAGGAATTTTTTTTTTTTTTAAATCCCGATGAAATTTTTTTTTTAATTTTGCACATCAAAGTTTGCAAATATCGCTTGCTTGGCTTTACTGGGGAAAGTCGGCAAACAAAAATTCGTTGCGAAAATAACGTGATTTTTTTACACAATAAGGGCCTAAATTTAACTAAATAAGGGGCTGTGTATGTGAGTCTAAAAGGACAGGGACAGAGTTGGGTGCACGCGCAGCCGCGAGCACTGGGACGTCAGATACAATAGGCGTCTTGGTCCGGGCGGTTTTACAGACCGGGGTTCAATTCTGTGATGGGTATATGTACGGGGCTTCCGCCGGGTAGCCTACTCTGGTTTTCTCCCTCCTGTGGCAAAAAAAAAAAAAAAAACAAGTGATACGATGGTGGTACCATAGATTAGAAAGTTAACTAGATATACCGTCTCACTTTTTCCCGTCCTACACGGACGTCTAGCGGTAGTTGCGGCTACTAATACCTTTAATAATGCTTTGCCATCATTCTGCTTCGAAGGCAAAGCATTGTCAGAGGTATTAGTAGCCGCAACTACCGCTAGAGGTCCGCGTATAGGACGGGAGTTATATCTAGTTAACTTTCTAATCTATGGTGGTATACTTCCACTGAACATCTGCTGCTTGGGCATTCAAAAACCTGTATAGCCAACACCCACCATATATATTAGTGCCCCCCCCCCCCCCGTACTACTGTTTTTTTTTTTTTTTGCAACTAAAACTTCATCGCTAGTCCTTTAAGATAATCGGTAATCGACCAAGATATTGCAGTTGTTTGACTCTACAACCGAGCTGACTGGACTGCTAGACAATTGCCTTTTTTTTTAAAGTAAGCTCAAGTAAGCCAAGAACACTGGCTTGGCAGCAACAGCAAAATCCTCTATTCCGTTACGAGCGTCGCTGCTAGAGTCCTTTCACAACAGTAACTAACCATTACGTCTCGTTTTGGGTATGCCCCCCCCCCCCCACCACCACATACATACACACCCACACTCACCGGGGCCAAAGTGAAGTGAAGAGAACCATCTCCGACGCTCGACTTGACACTTCCAAGGGTGGGATTTTCGCGGTCACCACGGTTAACGATGGTGCCAAATCGAATACGCAACGCTCGACGCAAAAAAAAAAAGTTTGCCGTGCCGAAATCAATAAGAAGTTGAATAACACTGAATCATGAGTCTGTCGTAACCTGGGCGATGCAGTGTGAAGAACGTGATACGCGCGCAGGTGGGTTTGAGAAATAGCAAAGCTCATCTGAAAACAAAGACGCCCTATGAGGTGCAACAATCATACGTAAGCTACGTGTCAGTGTAACACTCTGCACCGTTTCAAGAGAGAACAAAAAGGTTTAATTTTTTTTGCTAAGTATTTTTAACCTTGTTTTTGCTTTGTTACACTTGAATGTTACACCAAAACCTTGGAGTAATGACCACACTTCGTTACGGGAGGCAATTGATCGCTGACATAGCTGTAACAAGCGGCTACATCGACTACCGGTCTTCTGTACAGTTCCTCCACTTCTAATGTTGAGGCTCACACCTCTTAACACACACTACAACGGCTATCTCTATTATACTAATCTAAACGCAGCAACCATCACAATTTCAAATGTTACAAACGTGTTAGGTTTTAGGCCTATTTTACTTTTAGGCGTAATTGCCAGCTTTTAGGTCTAATTTTAAACAGCAGTTTTAATTTCGTAAGTAGCAGCTAATGAAGATTTGGATTGTATAGTATATAAGCATGTTCCATTTTTGCAACACAGGCACACAGTTACAGTGTTACAACGTAACGCGCAATGTAGTCAACGTAGATCAGTGGTAGTAGGGAACTGACGAGAGAGACTCTGTTGATGAAGCCAACTGCGACTCATATAGCAACTTGACGTTGCCGTGTGATTTTAGGCCCAATCTTCATTTTTTAGGCCTAATTTTTTAAAGGCCGTTTTAATTTCGTAAGTAGCAGAATGGAGAATTTGGTTCGACGGTAAGCCTATTCATTCATGCAACAATGCGACGAGACTATTTTAAACGAAGCTAAAAACTATTTGTTTTCATTGCGTGTTATCCTAGGATTTCAATTCGACGATCAAATCTTATAATTTAGTTACGTCGAAGAAAGCTATAAGGTAGTAACGATGTTTTAATTTGCCATGTTATTTAACTAACTTCTCACACTGAATCTAACGTTGTAAACAGTGGTCGTCTCTATCTGGTACTGTTGCGAAGTTGAAAAAGGCGACGGACGGACGGACAAAGTCGTTGCAATAGTCTTCTCAGCCGGTACGGCTGTACAGAAGACTAAATAGCGGACGACTGTACCGCTGCACAATTGTGACGTCATGACTAACTATGATATCTTATGGTCTAGTGGCTGCTTGGAGTACAAGCAAAAAGTAAACATATAATATGAACATACTATCACCATGGCAAAGAGTGCATTCGCTTTGGCATCAGCAGGATTACAGCAATGGAAAGAGTTGTATAACTTCGGGGGACTTACCTCGCCCAAGGAATGGAGCTTTTACCTCAGTTGGCCTTCTTTCGCTTTTATGAACTGTAGTTCTAACGAGACAATGCGTAAAAACTGAATTAGGCGTAGGATATGCGTAAAATAGTCGAGTAAACAGAATATCTTCTGTAGATAGTCTGTTTTAATACTAAGACCATTTTCCTAGGAAGATAATCTTCTAGCTACCACATTTTAAAATGGATTTGTAGCAAGGGATCGAGGCGACGAAAGCCTTGCGAATGTGCTTGAGGTGGAATATCGAGAAAAACTGATGTACAGCTCGTTGTGTGCTTGATGTGGAAAATCGGGAAAACTCATCCACAGCTCGTTATGGGAACATCGAGAAAAACTGATGCACAGCTCGTTATGTTCTGAAATGGAATATCAAGAAAAACTGATGCACAGTTCGTTATGTGTTTGATGTGAAATATCGAGGAAAACAGCTGCATAGCTCGTTATGTGCTTGATGTGGAATATCTAGAACACTGATATGCAGCTCGTTATGCGCTTGATGTGGTATATCGCGAAAAACTGATGCACAGCTCGTTATGTTCTGAAATGGAATATCAAGAAAAACTGATGCACAGTTCGTTATGTGCTTAACGTGGAATATCGAGAAAAAGAGATGCATAGCTCGTTATGTGCTTGATGGGGAATATCGAGAACACTAATGCACAACTTGTTATGTGCTTGATGTGGAATATTGAGAAAAACTTATGCACAGCTCATTTGGAAGGTACCGTACATTGCCTATTAACACCCCTGGCATACGGCTCACCCCACTAAAATGCTTTGAAGTCAGAAATCCTCAAATTACCTAGTTACGGAGGGGGGAAGACTGTAACTCGGCTATTTAACAGATTTCTGATCTTAAAGCATTTCACATCGTAATTTTTCTACTAGAAATTGACTAAAAGTTTCATACACTTAAGGAAATCAGTGTTTTATCTCCTTAAATTGTTGTTTTCTGCACCAAAATTAACTAAAAACTTCATACATAAAGCAAACTAAATAAACTAGTAAACTTGATAAACTAATTCCTGAACAAATGAGAATAAATGTGAGTCAGATCAAGTGTACAAGTGAATGTTCGCATAAACGCCGAATTTTCCTCACTGGAGTTGGGCCTAAGCACCTCCGTGGACAGAAGTCACATTCAAATTATAACTTTGTTACGGCTTACCACTTTTTTTTTTCTATCAAATTAATTTGAACGGTCCATTTGCGTTTAACAGGCAATTTATGGGGATAAGTCACATCTTTTGACATCCAGTGACAATTTACAAAATGACAATTTTTTGTTAGCTTTAAAACCAATTTTAAATAACCGATTTTAAGTAACTTTTTAGGTTGTCAAACTGCCACTCACGAAGTTTTTAAGTCAAACGTAACTATAGCCAGAAAGTGTTTCAGGGAAAATGCGGCTGCATCTCAGTTGGCATTGTTTTACGTTGTAAATAACAGCCTCGACTGACAGAAAGCAGAAACTGCCAAATCTACCAATGGGCGGCGCTTTCGCGGCCATGTTGTCCAATGTATGGTTCCATATTCTATTTTCCTTTAGGGTCCGGCAACTGTATACATTCATAGCCAGGTTAAACTGAATGGTAGAGAAAATCAATGTAAGATTGGCCAACACCATCGTGCAGCCAGAAAGTGTATCAGTAAAAAAATGCGGCAGCATCTCCGTTGAGATTATTTTGGGGCTGTAACTAACGCCCTCGACTGACAGAAGGCGGAAACAGGACACATCCATCAGCAGTTCTTTTGGCGGCCATATTGTCCAACCAAGTCGCGTATCCTATTTTGCTTCAAGGTCTGGCCGGTACTGTATACTACAACCATACCCAAGTTAAACTGAACGGTAGAGAAATTGTTTATCTGCTCAACCTTTATATTTTTGTCCAACGTAAGTCTCTTAAGCACCTGTGTGCTGGCCCTTTGTGGAAAGAAAGAGTTACGATCCGTTGGGAGGTGTGTCAGAGGGACGTGCTGGGGGAGGGGTGGGGGAGGTAGTGGGCAGAGAGACGGGCGTGCCTCATTGGTACTCGAGTCGTCGTCCGTCCGTCCGTCGCAAGCACTTGTTGTCCATAAGGACGGCCACGCCGGGCTGCATCGTCCGATCCCTGACGTGTTGTCCACTCCCAACTTTCATTTTGCCGGCCGGCCGGCACAGCTGCACGCCCGTCGGCACGGCCTTGACCAACCCGTCCGTCCAAGTGTGATGGACTGCGTCCGAAAACTACGCTACGACGGAACATCGGTTGAACCGAGACGAATCGGTCCGATGAGAGTGACGGAGATGGTTTTGCGTGAAGGTTGACGCTGACGCACTCGAGACGTGATGTACCGACGGCTAGGGCACACCTTTGATGACTGACGGAGGTGGAACACAAAATGTAAAGCCCTGTTCCCGTAGAAACGTAGTGTGGACTGCTCGTTGTCGGTTACGTCCAGCTTTTTTTGTATTCCGTTCCATGCCTTGGACCAATCAGATGTGATATTCCTCGACAAATACAAAACTGACCAACGAGATGATCAAATTTCCGTACTGCACGCTACAAACTACAAGCGCAAATTGCACCTTTTTCTTAAAGTTAATTTATTCTGCTAATTCTGTTGTGATAAATCAGAATATTAAACTTAAGAGACATTGGCTAGGGGGATCCAATACCTTTATCTGACTTGATAAAAAAAAGTTTACATTTAAACGCGTATTTGAATTGCGTCGCTTTAGAGAAAACCACAATGTATTTTTTTTTCTCTTTAACTAGTGAATCTCGAATCCAGTAGTAATCGAAGCAGGCATTCGGGAAATGATGAATTTCAGTAATATATCTTTTTATGTAGTTGGGTATGTACTATATTAATACCGTAAGCGCTCAAGGATCAGCAGCGACAGATATATTTCGCGGGATTGGAAGGGAGGTCCTACGTTTGATTAGAAGCCATCCCTATTATAAATTTCGACACTAAGGGTGGCCGCACACCAAAGTCGACAAAACGTCGCACGACAGGACATTTTATCGAAACCTGTCTCAGCTTGCTGCAGACATCTCCAAAACCATACGAATGAGCCGAGCACCACACACCGGATGCGACGTTGTCGCGAGACGTCTTTGGGCGTCTCACGACAACAAAGCGAAGCTACTACTAGTTTGGTGTGACGGGGTCTCTCCACCGAATGCGACGTCTCGCGACGTTTCAACAAACAATTGAAACAATTGAATCGCGATGTTTTGTCGACTTTGGTGTGCGGCCAGCCTCGTGCGTATAGCGCGTGTGCAGGTGTGAGGAGCTCGCCTTGTTGTCGTGAGAAGTCTAAGGGTGGCCGCACACCAAAGTCGACAAAACGTTGTTGCAAGACGAAACGTCGCGAGACGTCGCATTCGGTGGAGAGACCCCGTCACACGAAACAAAAAGGAGCTTCGCTTTGTTGTCGTGAGACGCCTAAAGACGCAGCACGCTAAGACAGGTTTCGACAAAATGTCCTGTCGTGCGACGTTTTGTCGACTTTGGTGTGCAGCCACCCTAAACACACCTAGACGTCTCGCGAGTGTCTCACCGGTGTATGGTGCTCAGCTCATTGCTATGGTTTTGGAGACGTCTGCAGCACGTTGAGACAGGTTACGACAGGTTTATGTCGTGCGACTAAACGTCTAATATGGTGTGCGGCCCAAGTAAAGCCGTCTCACGACAATGTCGTATCCGGTGTGTGGCGCTCAGCTCATTGCTATGGTTTTGGAGACGTCTACAGCAAGCTTACAGGTTTCGACAAAATGTCCTGTCGTGCGACGTTTTGTCGTCTTTGGTGTGCGGCCAGCCTTAAGCCCCTCCACCTTTAACATTCGTGCAGGCATACCAGTTTTTTTCCCCACCCCACTGCACTAGATTGACAATCCCATTTTTGGTTATGCCTCGGTTTTAATTCTCCCTCCTCGTTTCCTCAGTCCTTAATACGTGTAATACGTAGTTAAAAGCACGGCGCATCTATTCTTCCTCGCCTGCCTATAGATGGCGCCATGGCGCTCGGCCCAATCGCCTTGTCATCGGCAAAACCAAAAAGGACATAACACCGGTTTTCGTCTTTATCGGAACGGGTCGCGTTCTCTGTCCTCGCGCTATCGGTCCATGTATCAGGTGAACACCCAAACTAGTACCTACATTAAGGAGGGTAGTAAAAAAAAAAAAGAAAGCGCCGCAACTATATTCATTTATTTATTCTATTTATTTTAAAGACTTTAAAAAAAAAACGTCATTAAGGCGTTGGTTGGCTGCTTGCTTTTTATCTTGATCAATTTTGATAAATTATTTATTATTTGTTTAGTCTCTTGGTGTGGCATGTGTTGGCTTTTCTTTTATTTCGGTTTCGAATCCATTTGCTTCGGACGGAGCGCCGTAGCGATGTCGCCCGACAAATCATGTGTCAGCTATTTTGAGTTTGAAAACGTTCAAGCTTATAAAAACTGGAAACAGGCGAGGATAATTTATGAATGACTGAATAAATAAACAAATAAATAAATGACTCCATTCAACCTTTTTTCGTGTTAGTTTGCAGCTATGTGCCTGACTGCCCATCTGTGTTTGGGGACACAATACCGTTTGAAATTCGATTCCGATTTCTCGACCGTTGTGACACGCAAACTATTATCAGTAGTCATTATTTTGAGACTATTACCAAAACTATTTTTCTCACTCACGAGTTCTTGAGAATATAAAGAATAATTCAGAAAAATGTATGATTGTTAACTTCTACGAGTTAATACGGGAATACCGTTTTACAATAATGGACGAACTCAAATTTGTGTTGAAGCAAAAGTGTTGGATTCCACGATTATCGGTTTTCAGTATATTAGTAGAGTTTGAGATTTACAACGAACGATTTGTTGTGGCCCGAAACTTCTGAGCTGCTGATTTTTTGTTATATTTTTTATTAATCGACTTGTGCTTACAACGAATCGAAAAATGCACCTCTGAAATTTTGACTGACGCTAACTAACTGTTTTGGAAGATGAGTATATATGCCCCCACAGAACACTTTACATATCAAAAATAGTTCAATTATATATTATTAAAAATACATTATAGTATTCACCTCGCTTGAAATATGGAGTGTGATATTAATACTCTAAAAATACGGAAAGACTTTATTTTTAGAGTATTAAGTCTTACAAACTTTGAGTCGGTGGAACTGCGAAGACTTCGTGAGGATCTTTATCTCACCTTAAAAATTGTGAGGGACTTCATGGAAATCGATCGACATTTGTTTGATTTTTCACCATTGATTTTCCCCCTTTAAATTGGCTGTACGTGCTCCGCACCATGATTGAGCGTTAATCCTGTTTGGAATTCCCTTCCAGAGGTTTTCACTGCTTGCATCCTTAAACATTTCCGGTCACATATGTCCAAGCATTGCTTGAAACCATGCTTGAAACGTCCCAAGTTTTATTGGTAATTTCGTTTTTGCTCTAATGTATTAAGTTTAACTGCCTTTCGGTGGTTCTTAGTCAAGGATAGCTGTTAGTGATCGGATCGGATCCTTGCCAGACCTGCTGCTCCTGCGGCAAAATATTATTATTATTATTATTATTATTACGATTATAAATAAGTTACTTTTGGTTAAATGTGCGAACTTATTAAGCAAGGAAGGAAGGAATGAATGAATGAATGAATGAATGGATGGAAACGAACGAAAGAGGCGGGGCAGAAGAAACTGAAATACGAGTTTCCATTTGCCTTGTTAATGCAGGCAATCAGTAGGCGGAGGAGTTGGTGAACGTGTTTGTTTGGCTCTAATAAATTAAATCCGGCGTTGTCACTGTAAACGGCGGGCGCAGTTTACTGACAAACTGCATTCTGGTTAAGGGTTTTGCTGCCCTAAGGGCATCCATAGCCGTAAACATTTTAGCAGCTAAACATTTTAGCAGCTAAACATTATAGCAGCTAAACATTTTAGCAGCCATAAACATTTTAGCAGTTAAAGGCTCCGGTTCACAATTTCGATAGTGTTGCCCATATTCTAAACACAGCATCCACGTTCCAGATTCTCCGTCATCCAATAGGCTGATGTGGGTCACGTGATCTCCTTTTAGTTATTAAAATTCGCGGCGCTGCTACGAAGTGTTGTTCCTTTTTTTAATTTACCGCTATTTTCTTTATATTGCTCGAAGGTTCTACGGTGCTGCGTCTAGGAATTGAAAAGGTGAAAAGGCGTCTTTAATTGCGAGTCTACTACGATGCTGAAAGTGTTGTTGTTATGGTAACAACATGACCAGGATGGATGTTTACAAGATCGTTTGGTAAAATGAATTCAACTGTGTCAATTTTTGACATTAGAATAAAGAATTCGTCACTTTTCCAGTCACTTCCGGACTCTCGTTATTGACTCGTCACTAACCGGCAGAGTCAAACCGATGCCGTGTTGAAATCTCAGGGTATTTCTCGCTTCTTGCGCGATCGTGACGTAAACGCGTCTTTAGGGCTGGTTTGCAGAATGTCCGCAGCGGCATCGGGAAGGGATTTTGACACCTACCCGCGTCCGTTTGTTTGTTTATATGCAAAGCTGGCGCGGGAAGACGTAAGCGAATTGTTCGTTCCGCTCGCGGTTCCGAGATCTGTCAGAAACAGAAACTGTCCACGTGCCGCTTACCATGTCGTATCCCCCGTCGGTCGAGTTGCATTCTGATATAGGAAAATGGTAGACCACGTACTGTCGCCTCCGACAGGCCATTTCACTGCTTTCGCTGATGCAAAAGCTTGCAACGTAGTTTAATAACTCGTACGTGTTTGTTCTAATTCAATATTCGCCAGGCTCTCGCGCTGTTGTGCTGTGCAGGTTGCGCCATATTGCCGTATTGTCATGTGACCGCCGGATCGAATCCTACGACCGTCTATGACAAATGGAACCTTTACGAAAAAAAAGTTTAAAACTCGTCTGCCGAGAAAAAAATGTTGTAAAAATAGATTCATCAAAGGAATCTGCTAAAATACGTCACGTCTTGATAAAACTAATTAAGCTAGGTTTATGAAACAATATCACTACAGTTTAAGTCGAACCGCGAGACACACACCAATCGTCGTTGCCATTGTACAATTATTCTGATTGTTTCGCAATTTTAATCATTGTTGACAGTTTCGTTACGTCTAGCATAGGTGGGTACTTGGGTGGGTGACCACCTGGGAATCTGGCTGTTGCAGACATAGGGCCTTAGGGCTTCGGGCAGATGACCAAGAGTGGTTAACGCTCGTTAAACCCTTTAAACCCTTTAACGTCTAGCATAGGGCCTTAGGGCTTCGGGCAGATGACCAGGAGTGGTTAACGCTCGTTAAACTCCTTTTTTAACGTCTAGCAAACCCAAACTAGGGCCGTTTGCAATTTTCAATGTCAACTTACATAGGGATAGTGAAATTAGGATCACTGAATGACGCCTAGACTTTCGTCATCCGATACGTTTTCTAACAATGCTAGGCACATCGTTCGCTTCGCTTACTCCACTGGTGTAGACGTAGGCCTCGAATAGTTTAGTTTTACTGCTCAACGCATCAGACAATTTATGTATAACTGAACAATAAACGGCTTCACCGTTTAGAAAAAAAAAGATTAGAGCTCGTATGCCCATACTCACAGCTGTCAAGGAACACGAATAAAAACGGATTAGAGTTCACTCGAACGCAATGAACTATAATTTGAACTCCAATTCCAGGTAACAGGATACATTTTACTCAATGGTTATGTCAGAAAGTGAACACTGTTTGTATTTGAAATGTTTAATGTTTGTGCATGTGCATGCACTTAAGTTGTGTATTATACTGGCTTTTTTCAAAATTTGTCTGCGTTTCACATTTTAAGTCTGATTCTTGTGAGTGGCTATATGTGTATTTTGTGTGTGGGCTGGCATGTGACAATCCTTGTTCTCTGGAAGTGGAGTTCAAATTATAGGTCATTGCGTTCGAGTGAACTCTAATCCGTTTGTTACACCAGTTATTAAGTTCTCGTGTACTAAAATGTGTGAAATATTCGTGTGTCAAGCAGTTATTGTCACCCAATTGCAGTGACGCAGAGAAAGGGGCAAGGGCAACTTATTTCACCCCCCTTCCCCCAACCCCCCCCCCCCCCCCCTCCGGAAACGGAAGCGAACCAAAACGGAAAAATTTACTTTTTTTTTAAACTGACAATTCATTAATCTTTTGCGTTATTAAGCTGAGTAAATGTTAGAAGCAGCGTGATCATAAAATAATTTTACAAACGTCTCATAATGCTAAGTAAATTCCTCCAGAATAAGCGAATATATCCAGAAGCCGGATAGGGCAGCGATGAACCGTAAAAAAGTTTCTACTTTCGGGACACTACCTCGAAACCCACTGCGAAGCTTTAGTAGCGGTCCCACAGAATCTCCTGGCTGGTTTGTTCGGGCCCCTCTAATTTTTCCCCTGTTGCGCCGCTGACCACTTGAAAATTCATATGTAAATACGAAATGCATGACAAAGAAGTTTCTTGACCCGAGTTTAAATTGTTGCCAGCAAATATCGTCCTGTAAGCTGTACCAGATAAATTGAAAATAGTAGGCTATTAGTCGTTGTTGTATTCAGAGAGTTGTTAATTTCTGAGTAACATTCCTGAATGTAGTATTGTTTTCTTTTTCATGGGTCAGTCAAATCTTTTCTGCAAATTTGAGGGTAAAAAAGTAAGCTACAGAGATGAAAGTATGCCAATATCTAGCTATTTAAACTGATATTCGTTTAGCATCACTCGTGCCGTATAGTTCAAGAGGTAGAGACGCATATATGCACGCATGCAGTCCCGCACATCCTATATTTGTAATGATTTAGGAGGCTACCGAGATCTCTCATGGTAGCCTCCTAGATCGTTACAGTGCCTGCTCTTCCACTTTTCCAAAAACAAATACTATAACGGTTGAATCTCCAACCGAATAATCAGTGCAACATTGTTTGCTTTTCACGGACATTTTGCCTTAATTGGCTGGGATATCGCAACTTCTCTTAATTGTCCGTAGGCGTGGACAATTAGCGTCGAAAATTATGACACAAATAAAACACGACAGAAAGACTTCCGTTGGAGGAAAAAAAAAAGTTGCGGAGGATGAAAGTAAGGACAGTTTGAGCAGTGAATACCAATCCAGCTGTCCTTGAGTTAACGTTCCCAAATTTAAAACCATACGTAACATACACAACGTCATACTGTATACGTACATTAAACTAGAAGGCAGTATAGAGCTGCAAAATCTCTTCTCATAACATAAGTGTAATCGTAGGTCGAAATGGCCTGTATTATCTTTTCCAAGCAACACGCATTAGCCTTGACCAAATCGGACGGCGCAATACGTAACCCAAAACGGCTTGTTCTTGGAAACGGTGTTGAAAACTTATGGCCTCCAAAACGCGTAGCCCACAACATAATAAACAAACCCACAGACCGAGGCAAGTTTATAGCGAGGAAAGAAAAACACCTGAGCCCAGCTGGTTTCCAAAATCACGTTACAACTGCGAATTTTTATGCTGTTGTCTGTCGGTTGGGAATGCAAAAAAACTGTTCACAAAAACAAAAAAATAAACCTTGGTTGTTTTTAGAGAAGCACTGTGAGTAGCGAAAGACAGCAAAGAAGCTTCTCATCACCTGCTGTCGTCTGCAGATATGTCTGCAGAAACGTTGGAGGGGTGTAACTTTAAGAGAAATAAAGCTTTTAGGGTAATCATGCAGAAAACATCCTTTTGCAGCTAGCAACCAATTTCAGCTAACTTAACACTCCTTTTGTTTTCAAGTTCGGAAAATCACAACAAAAACGTGGGCTAACGCTTATTTAATTTTAAAAAGAATTATTAAAACATGTTAAAACGCTACTAACAGCCACGCTGACAACGCAGCCATTCTGTGAGAAGAGAGCGGAACAAGAAAACCTAATTTTGACCAGAACGTTAGTAAACGGAAATTATCTCGTTCTCAGGAGCAGACGGTGTATATCGATATTGTGGCCGGAATCACAGTACACAGGAGCACGCTTCGCGCGCACTATTGCATACATCGAGAAGTGGCGTAATCCAAAAAAAGGGTGACGAAAGCATTTTGAAACCAAGGAAGTGGCATAATTTGTTCCTTGATTCACAAATGCTTGCGTCATATTATTTCCGAATACACAAATTCTCGATGTGTAAAATAGTGCGAGTGAAGCGCGCCCCTGCGGGCGGTGTTTCATACGATATATAAAGAAATATTGGTAGCCTATATGTAGAAATAAAACCCCAACCAATCCCGGCCAGCAATAATTTCCGTTTACTAACGTTCTGGTCGAAATCAGGTTTTTTTGTTGCGCTCTCTTCTCACAGAATGGCTGCGTTATCAGCGTGGCTGTTAGTAGCGTTTTAACCAGTTTTAATAATTCTTTTTAAAATTAAATAAGCGTTTGCCCACGTTTTTGTTGTGATTTTCCGAACCTGAACGACGAAAGGAGTGTTAATTTAGCTGAAATTAGTTGCTAGCTGCAAAAGGATGTTTTCTGCATAATTACCGCTTTTAAATTTGGCGATTTTGCCAAAATTTGTCACGACGTCATCTCTTTATAAAAATAATAGTAGTTTGCTGCCTATAGACAAACAGATCTGAGAAGCGCCCAAAGATTAACGAGTAAAAAGCCAATAAGTTGCACAAGCATGCAATTAAAAATGCGACGTTTCAAGTCGGATAAGACTCTTTCTCAAGCCGCACTTAGCTAAAAATCAAAACATACAAATTAAAAAAAAAAAACATTGGGCGAACCCACACAGCACAACAAACGCATAAAATTTAAAAAATAAACATGAACCTAAGCCGGGGTGAAACCTGGCAACCGGAAGCCCAGACATCTTTCCCTGCAAATGCAGGTCGTTAAGTGTTGGTGGAGGTACTGTTGGGGTTTATAAGGCAAAGTTCCTTGGCAGGAAAAAATGTTTAATTCCGAGTTTGAGCAAGAATGGACCATATTCGGGTAATTGTTTATTTTCCGGCATAAGATGATTATTTACTGGGGGCCTGCTGAGCTCAGATGCAAATTGTTTTTTTAATTAATTCTGTGCCTTTGTTGTGCTTTGTGGGTTCGCCTAGTATTTTTTGCATGTTTTGATTTTTAGCGTAGTGCTAAGTATGGCGTGAGAAAGAGTCGTGTTCGACTCGAAACGTCGCCTTTTTAATTGTATGCTTGTACGCGTAATGGCTTTTTAATTTTTAATCACTGGTTGTGTGCTTTTTTCATCACTCAGTGGCCCAAAGGTCACTGTTACTCAGCCTAGATGTAGTAATTAAGTTAAGTTAGTTAGTTAGTAGTTAGTTAGTAATAGTTACTTAGTTAGTTCTGGCTTTAAAAAATGATTAAACAAGTCGATTTTTCCTCTAACTCTTTTTGAAGCTGCTGATAGAGGAGGCCGATATCGTCTTGCGTCTTCAGTCAGTTTATTCCACACTGGGACTACCCTCGTAGCAAACCAATTTTGTTTACAATCTGGTCTTGCTTTCAGCGCAATACGTTTGTGCCTGATTCCTTGTCCTCGCTACAGGAATAACTTCGAAGAACTGTAGGTCTATTCATGGATGACTGTGAATAATACTTTAGCGTTAACGTAATTTCTACTTTCAATCAGAGTTCGAATGAATCGGATTCCTCTTGTTTAAGACGCACGCAGTATGGAAAACTGTATTATTCTTGTTAATGTGTGTTTGATAAAATCAGGCAAATGCTTCGAGAGACTTGATTAAAGCACCCCACTCCCCCACCCCTTTTTTTGGTCCTTTTAGCTGAATTAGGGACCGTTCATTATTTATCAACGGCGGGGGGGAGGGGGCTGGCGGACTGTCGCCATCAATATAAAAAAATTATTGACCCCTCCCCCCCTTTAGTGTTAGTGAATTGTTTTTGTCCCCTCCCAAAAAAATATTTTTATTATAATTTTCATTTTCATGAAATGAGTGTACGAAGGTACTAGGCCTACTTTACTACGTTGTGGGATGTACTGAGCTAAATAAATTTGTTAGGATACATTA
>JAHWFP010166855.1:152881-171448 GCA_023313725.1 Lithobius niger
GTGGCTTTTTGTGAACTTGTGGATCCGTCCTTGCTATCGGGAGCATGCATTATTTGTTAGAATCCCACGTATTCACAAAATAATCGGACCACGTACCATACAGTTAATTCAGAACCTTCGAAAAAGGTCTTCATGTAAGGACTGAACGTAACTATTGCTTCGTTAAAAGTATACTGGAAAGCAAAAGCATTATACTCCCCAGTTTTCATAATTTGTTGCGTGTTTTTACCGGAGAATGCTATTAATGGCGCACCCGGGGTGGGGTTGGGGGAGAGGGAGGATAAAGACGCAAGTGACACCCACCTTCTAAAACCGGAAATTAGAGTAAAATTTGATAAAAAATTTATTTTGTAGGTGAAGTAGATCGGTTTGAGGATCGCTCCCTGATAAAGCAATTAGACCAATAAATAATTTGTCAAAACGATTTAATTTTCGACATTAATTGTGTGTCTTGTTCACAATGAGCGCTGTAATTCTAAGATGGCGACCTAACCGCACCAGCATCTCTTGCTGTCTGATGTTTTTAAGTGTTTTACCTTTGAAAATTGTGAACAAGGTATGCAATTAATGCTGAAAATTAAATCGTTTTGAGTGTACGGCAATTGCGGGTCCATTGCCTTACCAGGGAGCAATCTACAAACCGAGGCCACCTTCAAAAAAATGTGAGAACTCGTTTGTGTAGGCATTCGCCCAACTTTATGGACTTTAAAAAAAAAATTAATTATGAACTCAGTACAGCTCAGTACAGTTTGGAGGGCTCCGGGCTGTATTTTTGGAAGCCACTCCGAAGTTTACCGCCTCCCCCCACATGCGGCCCTGCAAAAAGCCACTCACTGAGCACTTACTAAACTCACCAAACAGCTCGGCAGCCAATTACACCAAAACCAACAGTTTCCACCGAAAGTGACGTCACGTGTCTATAGTTTTCGAACAGACTTGGCTGATGCGTCGATGAACAAAATTGCGGCCAGTGTCACGAAAGAAGTGTTTTGAGAACACCATCGTATATATGCCTACCGTTATGGTTGTGTTGTCAAGGACGTTGCTAAGCAGCTTTCAGTTTAATAAAGGCCAAAAAATACGTTTATTCCTTCGAGTCGAATGGCTATACTTACCTTCTTTTAGTTTAATAGGACCACTGTGCCTGAAGACAATATGCGCCATTTGTTAACGGTACATTCCGCCTGTCTTAAAACAGCCACGCGCAGATCGCCATCAGGGCATGTTACCATCGCATTGTTTTGCGAGACTTGGCCTATAGTAATACAAGGCCAACAAAGCGTTTTGCAGAGAGGAACACAGCTCCTATCTCAGTTGGCCTTGGGCGTAGTAAACGAAACAGCATGAACGCAAAAATTAGACCGTTGCAAACCGGAAAGATGTTCGTATTTAAACATCACACTTTATAATTTGTTAGGCTAGTATCTTATAATTTTAATTCGGCGATCTAATGGCATAAATACTTTTAATTTTTACCGCATTAGTCTTTTAAATTTTTTAACTCGTGGTAATTATTAGCAAACGATTAAAAATTAGTATCATAGTATGTACACACACACATGAAACGTCATGGTTATTGTGAGCGCGCAAAGGATCATATAATCGCAGGATGCTATTTCATTAGTTCGCAATATTCAACAGAAAATCTCCACCATGCCTACACAAGACGCCACATTTTAAAACGGATTTTTAGAAAGTGACTGGCTAGCGGTAAGTAAATAGAACGCTGGGGCCGTACTTGATGTGGCAGATCGAGAAAACTGGCGTTGGGAGGAATGTACCTTTTAACTACGTTTACGCAAATAATCTTAGCGAAGAACAACTGCACAGCCACCATCTTTATTCGGCGGATTCAGCAGCAAAACCACTGCTTGGAGTCAGTGTGTCTGATCAAGGCACTCTCTACTACAGTACCGGCCGGATCTTGGATGAAAAATAGGATACGCGACTGGGTTGGACAATATGGCCGTCGACAGCGCCGCTGATGCGATTGGTTTGCGACTGAAGAGCTATGTGCTATTCGAGAAATGTAACAGCTTTGTGACACCAAAAGGATATAGAGCAGCGTCAAGTGACGTCATATTGGCTACGAGATACAATTGGGAGGTAATAGCTACAAGGTGCACTAGATTAAAATGTAAGGGGAAAAACGGTACTTCTAGTCAAGACAGCGCTTTAAGAGCGGATTTCTTAAGATTTAAAATAACGTTGTTTTCTCCAATAACAAAAATCGCGCGTTATATAGGCTTAAGAAATCCATTCTAATAGTACTGGCTTCAGTAAGACGACCTTCTTTTTCCCCTCCAGTGCCCCTTGCAGCTAACCCAGTTACTGGCTCCACCATAGAGTTGTACACAATAATACTACGTCATGTCATTGCCCTATACAGAAAGTTTATTTGTTTGTACGTGAGAGCTATTTTCCGGGTGATTACTGGGATGAAGTTAGTGAATTACTAAGCTATTTGTCAGTTGCTGCTATTGGCAGAAGATGGCGGGACTCACCGTGCAAAAATTTACCGATGCGATTTGCTTGTCCAATTCCCAAACAGACGTAAAAGAAATGAAATGGGCCAATCGCGTGGCGGCCATCCCCCCCCCCCCCCCATATTGTTGTAGGTCGGGCCGTATAGTTTAGTAACCATGGTCTGATGCTTCACTGGCGCCGTCACGGTGAGGGATCTTAAAAGTCACCGTGCGTTTAGGAATTAGGAACTACTTTTGGTGAGGAATGGTGATGGCCATGATAGTCAGGTGGATGAGGTGCGACTTTTGGTCTGACTAATATTTTTTAACAGATTCGAGCCAAGTTTAGAGTTCTAAAAAAGAATCCGACGGGTGCCACCCCCTAACCCTTGGACAAAATTATATATTCCAAGATGGCTGCCAGAAAATATGCTAAAATACAATTTTAACCATACCTAATCACTGAAAAGGGTATAAAGTACTTAAATAACCCACCATTAGTTCATACTGAAGTCATAATACCGCTATAGACCCTTTCCACTTCCTGTGGCTAAATCTAAATTTCCAAAATGGCCGCCATGTATGTTCAGATTAAAGATGGCAGCCAAAATGGCGCCCAACTTTTCCACTTGGCCTATTATGCAAGAACCGTTAGTGATACACAAAAACGGTTGAGATAAAAGTTGTCTGCAATAATTTAATCTACAATGTCATCCCCATCCATTTTTTCATATCTCTTATGGTTTTCGAGAAAAATTGATTTTAGGCCATTTTCGGCCAATTTTTGGCTAACAGACGTCTCAAATTTGTCAACTTACAACTGCTACCGTATCGTTTATAATTCAGGTGGATGGCACCAATTAGATCCATTCGAAAGGTGGGAGTGTCTTCTTTGCAACAAGAGTCGTTGAAAAGGTCTACGACTGTTAGAAACCGAGCTACGCCCGTTTTACAAGGGGCTGGTATTACGTGTCTAATTTAGGTAGAGACTCCAATTAGTTTCATTTGAAAGGTTGGAATGTCTCCTTAGTAACATGGGTCGTTGAAAGAGTATACGACTGTTAGAAACCGAGCTACGCCCGGTTTACTAAACCGGTTTTAGGGGTTGGTATCACAGTCACCGTTCGATTTTTCTCTCATTCTCAACTTTCTACTTCTTTTGTGACGCGTCTAATTTAGGTAGATGACTTCAATTAGATTCATTCGAAAGGTGGGACTGTCTTCTTTGCAACAAGGGTAGTTTAAAGGGTCTACGACAGTTAGAAACCGAGCTACCCCATTTTACTAGGGGCTGGTATTATAGTCACCGTTTGATTTTTCACTCATTTTCAACTTTCAACTGCTATTGTAACGCGTCTAATTTAGGTAGATCACTCTAATTAGATTCATTCGAAAGATGGGACTGTCTTCTTTGCACCACGGGTAGTTGAAAGGATCTACGACTGTTAAAAACCGAGCTACGCCTGATTTACAAGGGGTTGGTCTCACAATCACCGTTCGATTTTCCGCTCATTTTCAACTTTCAACTTCTATTGTGAAGCGTGTAATTTTGGTAGATGACTCCAATTAGATTCATTCAAAAGGTTGGAATGTCTTCTTTGCAACTAGAGTAGTTGAAAGGGACTACGACTGTTAGAAACCGAGCTACGCCCGATTTACTAGTGGTTGGTATCACAGTCACCGTTCGATTTTTCGCTCATTTTCAACTTTCAACTTCTATTGTGACGCGTGTAATTTTGGTAGATGACTCCAATCAGATTCATTCAAAAGGTTGGAATATCTTCTTTGCAACAAGAGTAATTGAAAGGGTCTACGACTGTTAGAAACCGAGCTACGCCTGTTTTACTACGGGCTAGTAAAACAGTCACCGTTGGACGTTTCTCTCATTTACAACTTTTTCTCTCATTTACAACTTTTAACTAGTGCTGAGACGTTTGTAATTCAGGTATACTCTTTGAACAACCCTTGTTACAAAGAAGGCATTCCTACCTTTCGAATGAACAATTGGAATGATCTACATAAATTAGAAACGTCTCAGCACCAGTTGAAAACTGTAAATGAGCGAAAAGTCCAACGGTGACTGTGATACCAGCCCTTAGTAAAACATGTATAACTCTGTTCCTAACAGTCGCAAACCCTTTCAACTACCCTTGTTGCAAAACAGACATTCCAACCTTTCGAAGGAATTTGATTGGAGTCATCTACCTAAATCAGACGCGTCACAATAGAAGTTGAAAGTTGAAAATGAGCGAAAAATCGAACGGTGACTGTGATACCAACCCATAGTAAATCTGGCGTAGCTCGTAGACCTTTTCAACGACTCTTGTTGCAAAAATGACACTCCCACCTTTCGAATGGATCTAATTGGAGCCATCCACCTGAATTATAAACGACGCAGTAGCAGTTGTAAGTTGACAAATTGAGACGTCTGTTAGCATTCAATTAGCCAAAAATTGGCCGAAAATGGCCTAAAATCAATTTTTCTCGTAAACTATAAGAGATATAAAAAAATGGATCGGAATGACATTGTAGATTAAATTATTGCAAACAACTTTTATCTCAACCGTTTTTGTGTATCACTAACGGTTCTTGCATAATCGGCCAAATGGCAAAGTTGGGCACCATTTTGGCCACCATTTTTAATCTGAACATCCATGACGGCCATTTTGGAAACTTAGATTTATCCACAGGAAGTGAAAAGGGTCTATAGCGGTATTATGATTTCAGTATGAACTAATGGTGGGTAGGTATGGTTAAAATTGCATTTTAGCATATTTTGGTGAGTAGATATTTTGAGTACGTGAGTAGGTATTTTGAGTAGGTGAGTAGGTATTTTGGTGAGTAGGTATGGTTAAAATTGCATTTTAGCATATTTTCTGGTAGCCATCTTGGAATATATAATTTTGCCCAAGGGTCAGGGGGTTGCACCCGTTGGAGGGACCCTAAACTTGGCTCGAATCCGTTAAAAAATATTAGTTAGACCAAAAGTCGCACCTCACCTCAAAAACGACACCTGGCTACCTGAATATGAGCTTTCTGGCGAGTTAAGTGTGTGGTCTCTAATTCCAACTGTTTTCTTCGATAACTCCGTTACGTTGTAAATTTATTTGGCACGAGATGGCGGGACTCATCGTACAAAGATTCACCGATGCGATTTGCTTGGCCAATTCCCGAACAGACCTCGAAGAAATTAAATGGCCACTAGTGGCGGCCATTTTGTCTACCCCCCCCCTAATATAGTTGTAGGTCGGGCCGGATTAGCAACCATGGTTGGATGCTTCACCGGTGACATCACGGTGAGGGATCGCAAAAGCCACCGTGCGTTTAGGAATTAAGAACTACGTTTAGTGAGAAGTGTGATCGCAGTGAGCTTTCTGGCGAGTTTTAAGTGTGTGGTCTTTAAATCCAACTATTTTCTTTCTTCGATAACTCCATCACCTTGTAAATTATAATTACGTTCATTAGTTTCTAATTATGTTTGTGATCCTTATCACATCACCGAGAAAGGTTGAACAGATTCTAAATTCGCCAAAGGTCCTCCCCATTAACACCTGTGGTAGGAAGCTCGGCTAGTAAACGGAAAGTCGAGGGTTTGAGTCCCAGTCGATACAATTGTATTTTCTTTTTTTTCTCAGGCCAATCTTTCACGACTCGAAGCCAGTTACTTCGATTCACAGCCCAAGGTGTCGAAACAACGATTCCAAAAAAAAAAAAAAAAACTATCTTCTACCTTACAAGGAAATTTTACCACTCTATTACTGACAGATATTAAAAGTATTCCTTGCGATGAGAAAGTTCAGAGCACGTGTTTGCCTCTGGTTGTTTGATGGATTCTGTTGCAGAAGAAAATTTATTCAGTATTCAAAGATGAACGAAACGTAATTGTGGCAGTGATTCTTACCTGTTCTTTATTGACTGGACTATTACGTTTTCTAACTTTTGTTTTCCGAGAATTGCTCTTTTTCAGGGATCGATTTTGCTAGTAAACTTAAAATTCCAAGACTTTTCCATTAATTTTTCCAAGGCTTGTCAATGGCAATTCAAGGACCAACAAACCAATAATTTACAAACAATAAATTCGATACGCTAGTTCAGTTTCGGCGTAGCGATTTTATTTAGTTTCTCTGCACGATGTACTATTTTTTTTTTTTTTTTTTTACGCTTTTGTTTCTAAACATAAATTGCGCATTGATGTTGCAATTCTATAGAAAGAGAAATGAAATTTTCTGTTTAGGGAAGAAATTCCAAGGTTATTCCAGGACTTGAGGCATTTTTTCTATTTTCCAAGCACTTTTCCAGGCTTGAAATTTCATTTTACATTTCCAAGTTATCAAGGAGCCGTACGAAACTGGTTTTTTTTATTAATTTTTTTTTGGATACCATTGCCCATTTGACGTGTTTCTTCGACAAATTAATGTTATTATTTTCTACTTTAATTTTACACTGCCTACACGTTGTTATCATGTCTAAAAAACTTGTGCATTTACCGTTTTTTTTTCATCAACATGTGATTGTGGCGTTCTTGTTTTCTTTGGATTGTTCGTATATTTTTATCTCTTTTCTTCTTTTTTTACAGCTATATATATATCTTTTTTTTAAATGGTTGTAAAAGTTTGTTCCCTTATTGAACACACGGCCTACAACAGCAAGAAGCAAAATTTAATTTTCAGCAATATTTTCCTTGCCTTGTTCACAATTTAAAAGGGCAAAAAACACTAAGATCCAAGATGGCGGCATGTGGTAGGGCAACTTGAGGTTGTCCCAGATATTTTAGTGTTTTAAACTCTTTTAAACTGTGAACAATAGGGCAGTGACACGACGTAGTATTATTGTGTATAACTCTATGGTGGAGCTAGTTACTGGGTTAGCTGGAAGGAGCACTGGAGGGAGCAAGGAATATCGTCTTATTGAAGCCAATGCTATTAGACTGGATTTCTTAAGCTTATAACGCACGATTTTGTTGCTGGAGAAAACAACGTTCTTTTAAGCCTAGAAATCCGCTGTCAGAGCACTGTATTGACTAGAAGTGCCGTTGTTTTCCATTACATTTTAATCTAGTGCACCTTGTACTATTACCTCCAAATGGTGTCTCGTAGCCAAAATGACATCACATGACGCTGCTCTATACAAGGAAAATATTGCCGAAAATTAAATATTGCTTCTTATGTATATGATTGTTGTGGGCCTTCCATACACTCGGGGAATACATTTTTGCAACTTTCCGACTTTGCCTACAAATTAATTTTTGACTTCTTGATTATATTTTTTTAATGATTTTTCACATGTAATCCGGATTTCTGTAATGCTAGAACACGCCACGCACGAGCTTTGGTTCTCCATTTTCCGAATTATTTTGCACGGTAAATATACTACCATAATAAAATTTCACTTCACTAATACAGGCTGCCTGCTTCAATATACACTTTACACATTGTTATTTATTATATATTAGGAACTTACGCTTCGAAAATTTGCTGAAAGGCGCCGGTTCAACATTTCGATAGCGTTGCCCATATTCTAAACGCAGCATCCACGTTCCAGATTCTCCGTCATCCAATAGGTTGATGTGGGTCACGTGATCTCGTTTTAGTTATGAAAATTTGCGGCGCTGCTGCGAAGTGCTGTTCCTTTTTTTTTTAATTTACCGCTATTTTCTTTGAATCGCTCAAAGATTCTACGGTGCTGCAACTAGGAGTTGAAAAGGTTAAAAGGCGCATTTAATACGGGGTTGCTAACAAAAACAACTTTCCAGTACTTCCCCTTAAAAAATTACCACGTTCTCAAGTCGATCCAGTTTAAAATCCGAACGCAAAAGGGCAAAGCGGCTCCTTGACGGACGCACGAACGTCCCGTCACAAAAACACTCCCTCCATTTGCTCCCAACTACTGACGAAACCAACCACGAATTTGAAATTTAATATCTCCGAACTAGTTTTTCCAGAGTGCGCAACTAACATTCCAAACGACGATTTGCCTTTGCGAAAAACAAGAACTCTCCCTCCTTGTACCTATAACCTTATAAAATAGCCTTAGATCCGCATTCAGCTGTCGAATTAATTACGATTCCCTGACATGTATATGCCCAATCGTAAATTGCCATTATCTGCAATTGACATCTCGTAACATAGAAAAGTAATTTGTCACTCCATAATCATTGAACAAACCTACTCGACCAAAAACCACTAATAGATAACAATAATTAAACTCTGATCTTAAAAGCCCCCAACTATCAAAGGGCGCGTAACAATACCAAATCGAGAAACGCAATACGCCCACCCCTTCACTTAATGGTCTTGTCCGATAATCGCTTAACACGAGTCGCACTTTTCCCAAAGAGGCATTAAACAGCGCACGAACCAGTGACGTCAACCGTTTTTGAACTCTCGTTTTTGCTTCCTACTTTCATATATAACCCTCGTTAGGGCGCCACACACGTACCAATTAACAATGATTTGCTGTTACGTTTTGAACCAATTATGCATCCCAAGGGTGTTATTAGCAACACCCGGCATCACTAGTTTCCTCACACGCCGATGGACGTGACATGCGCATGATCATGCACGCCACATCATGAATTCAATTAAACCTCAGTCAGTCCGATCGGTGTGAACATTCTCGAATTCTTTCGGAGAGAAACAGCAGAAATGTGATCAATTCTAATTTTGTTTTTTGTTTTTTTTTACTTCTATACACACAGAACAGCCTTACAGCCCCGCTCTGTCCGGTCGATCTAAAAGATGAAAACTGGCTGCCGAAAATACTGATTAGGACAAAGTGTAGCTTACTCTGTTGACTAAGCCCTACCTCCTATATCAACTCTCATCCTTGAAGAAGTCCAGGTCGAAATTTTGAGATTTATTAATGAAATAATGTACGGGTCGGAGTAATGTGTAGGACTAACTTATTAATACTTACTAGCCGTAGCTTCGAATACTGTATTGGTGGCTTCTCATAAAGCACTTTCCTAACCTAATCAGAGCAGCCGATCACAACAGTTTATGTCACTTTAGTTAAAAGTGACATCGCTTCTGTATTTTAAGAACTGATTAGATGATGCTTCACTATTGTGTTGCTTGTGTTGTCAAAGGAGTTAAGTCGTTTTAAGTTCAAGACTCGCTGAGAAATATATTTATTACCTCACGTCGGGTCAGCTTTATGTGACACTCCATGTGAAGACCAACTCCACTGTTTGTTAATTATGTTTACATAAATAATCCTAAAGAAGAAAAACACCTAGGATCTGTGGGGAAAAAATCACCCCGAAGAGCCAATGATTCCGAGGCGTCAGTAATGTCATCACGCTGCGGAATCGGAAAAATCAATCACGCGTTTAGGAACAACTGGTTAAGATGTGGCAACAACGCTGAGCTGTTGGGTAACTTTAAGAAAGTGCTCATAGTTTAGGTGCTGCCAAGAGCATCACAAAACGAAAGTATCATAGTTGAAGTGCTGCCCAGACACTTTTAATTACGATACTTTCGTTTTGTGATGCTCAGGGATTCTTTCATCACAGTTAGGGCCCCCACATCCAAGTTACGAGCCTGGGACTAACTATAACAGCGGGCCCCCTACCCCGACTGACATCGTAGAAAGGTTACACTGTATGTTATAATATTTGTCGGTGACAATTGCGCTTAAAGGGATATACCTCCCAGCGCCATTTTTCTCGATCATCCACATCAAGTACGGCCCCAAATGTCTATTTCCTTACCGTTATTCTTTCCCTAGCTAAAAATTCGTTTTAAAATGTGGCGTCTAGGAGATTTTCTGTTGAATATAATGGAACTTTATTTACGAACGATCCGTAACTATATGATGCATTGCGCGCTTACAATAACCATGACATTTCATCTGTGTGTGCATGTACTAATTTGCTAATAATTACTGTGAGATCAAAAATCTAAAAGCGTAAAGCCGTAAAAATTAAAATTAATTATTCCAATAGATCGCCGAAGCAAAATTATGAGACACTAGCCTAGAAAATTATAAATTGTGATGTTAAATACGAGGATCATTCTGGTTTGTGACGACACGATTAATGCGTTCATGCTGGTTCGTCTATTACGCACAATGCCAAATGAGACAGTAGCTACGTTCTTCAACATAACTACTATCTCAGATGACCTTGATTTTCGTATTTGCGCGGAAGGCGACCAGCGCGAACTGTTATAAGGCAGGCAGAATGTTATAAGGCACAGCCGGGTGTCCCTTTAACGACTTGGTTCAATAATCCAATAATCCGAGCTACGTTTGAAAGCTTCTCTGCGCTACAAGCTGACAGGCTTGCGCTGCAGAGCTTGTGCTCGTTGCCGTTGGACTGGAGCCCTTGTTGGTTGGGAGTAAAAAAACAAATCACAATACGCACAAATCGGTACATCACTCATAGTCATCAAAACTCAAAAAAAAAAACGTTTTAGGCCGTGCGGGCCCCTTGAGTGACCGGGCCTGGGTACAGCAGGTCCACCGGACCCCCCCCCCCCCCCCACCGTTGTGGGGGCTCTGATCACAGTGCTCACAATTTCTCCCATTGGTGGCAGCAAGAATAGTTAGGCATATATTTAGTTTATATATTAAAAATATCAACAATGGGGCAGTAAGTAGTCTTAAATAAAAAAAAAATCACAAGGTACAGGATAAACGAAGCAAACAGTCTGCTTTGAAACGACTGGATTCGTAAAAATACAAGATAAGCTAAGATGGCCTTGTGGTTAGAGCGACCGGCCTAGTAAGCGGAATGGCGTTGGATCGCGCCCAAGTAAGTACTCTTGCCTCAGAAACGTGTAAGACTGACCACGAAATGAAACCTAAATGTCTGCTTCTTGGCTAACAGACCACACTCCCCGTGGTCTGCGCTGACCTGGTTACTTAGCAATTTGTCCAGCGAATTTTCTCTAACGAATTGTTGGCGAGTCTTTTTGTATGCACATAACGCATTGAGATTTGCATTTCTCCTTCTAAGGTAGTCTCTCCAGCACGGAAAATCTTAAAATTCCATACAGTGGCGGCATCTGTCGTTCAATATATCGTTATCGCTTTGTGGTGCCAGACGAAGTGACACTTCGATCATTATTATATATCAGGTGTGAGCAGAAAGTCCCAACAACAAGACCTACAACGTTGCAGCAACATCAGAATAACTTTTACATCAACCTGAGCTTGTCAAAGCCTTTGAGATTCAAGAATTTGTAAATCGGTTCATTGTTCGATCTCTAGGTGAGAGCAAAAACTCCCAGTAAGAACAGCAACAATATTGTAACTTTTACACAAGAGCCTGGGCCTTGTGTTGCAAATCTTGTGACTTGCTTGTTTGCTGGGACCGATGGCCAAGTAAGTCTTACATCAATCAAAGGTGAGCTCATCTGTGTCTTTTAAGTGCCTTACCGGTTCCAGGTTCTAGAAAGTTCTAGAAACTCCCATAATACCCTTGTTATTTCGCGGTTGTCTGGGGTAACCTTTCTCTATAAAAGAAAACGTCTAGCAACTAAAAATCAGTTGGCCTTCGGGTCAGCAACCGGGCTGGTTCCTCTTCCTTCAGGAGTTCTCCCTTATGGGTCATCGAGGGTCCCCCACGTCGCTCAGCCTTCAATAGGCCTTCTTTTCTAACCCTAACTTAATCCTGAAGTTTTCTTACCCCTAACTCAAACCTAAAGGTTCTAAATCTTCTCACCCATCCTCAGTCTTTTCGTTACCTTGTTACTACCTACAGTTAGTGACACAAATTAAAAATCGGTTCGATCTCCAGGTCAGGGCAAAGTGTCTGAACAGCACCACAAAATATGTAGGCCATTTTTCCAAACGATATACATGGTGCCACGCAGAGTATAACAAGTTTTTCTACGCGTTGTGATAATCCCTCTTTAACACCTTGTAAATGTGGGTATACGTCCCCTCGAGTCCACCCACATGGCCCACAACACACCACAGAATTTTTTTTTCCCCATGCAGCACGCACTCTGTTCATTAGTATTCCGGTGAGATAGGGTCCCGTGTCAAACGAGTGCGTGTCGTTCACGATAAGCCAGTTTAATCCGAAGCGTTCAACAAAAGCTCTTCGTTTCATTACACTTTCTTTCACGTCGTCCTTCAGCGTTCAAGGGAAAATGTCGGGACAGAACGGGACATGTGACATGCAGGCCAGTAGGTTACCATTCTTGACGTGCGAACATGTACAAATATGCAAATAAGGATCGACGACGTCCCAGCTACGAATGGCGTTCGTTAGTGCAGTTTGTTTTGACACCAAAAGCTCGAGAGCTGTTCCTCATGCAGCACTAGTCGTACCATCACCAACTAGCATTTCCAACGGAAGACGGAAGGAGCACATGATCGGTAGCACGGCATGAAGTGCTACTATTTATTTTTTTTATTATTATTTATTTTACGCTGCCCATTTGGCTTTCCGTCCTATAGGGCAGTGACACGACGCAGTATTATTGTATATAACTCTACGGTGGAGCCAGTTACTGGGTTAGCTTCAAGGTGCACTGGTGGGGGAAAAGAAGAGCGTCTTACTGAAGCCAATGCTATTAGACTGCATTTCTTAGGCCTAAAACGCGCGGTTTTTGTCGGTTTGTTGGTAGTTGCTGACATTTTTAAGCAAGTGGAATCTTTATTTTCCAATTACAACCTAAGCAGCATAAGGGATTGGAGAAAACAACGGTTTTTTAAGCCTACGAAATTCACTCTCAAAGCACTGGCTTGACTAGAAGTGCCGTTGTTTAACCCACCATTTCAACCTAGTGCCCCTTGCAGGTATCTCTCTTGTAGCAATATGACGTCACTTGACGCTGCTCTATAGTAGTAGAACTATAATTACACCCAAGCTGGAGATTTTGAACGGCCGTGATCCGATAGAAAAACACTTCATTTATGCATTTCGCTGCTATATCAAGTACAGAGAGTAAGAAAAGTAGATGGGCACGGCTCGGACAAGACCAGATACCCCGCTGTGATCGCGGGCAACCAAGCTGGTCGGCCGGACCCTGTGACATTTCGGTGTGCCACCCCCCTCTCCCTTCTTCTTTATTCTCGTCACACAACAAAAACAGGCTTGGCGAACGACGGCCTTTCATCTCATTATGAAAACATTTGTTGTCGGCTGTGTATCTACGCTCTCTCTCTCTCTCTCAACTCGTTTTTTTTAACCAGATTAGAATAGTAATTACCCATCTACAATCTTACGGAATACTATAACCGATATGACTAACTTAACTCACTCCATTAGGTGTGTTCTCTGTGTTCTCGGTCTTCACGTTCATTTGTTGCCAGTGGCAGTTCCTTATTAATTATGTTTACTCTGTAATTTTCTAAGACGGAATTTTTTTTTTTAACGATCACTAAAACAGATGCAGGTTAAACTGGCGTTGACTGTACTACTCTAATCTTTGTAGGTGAAAAACACTTTTCGGAAAATGTTCAAATTCCCTGACTTTCAGTATACATTTATCGAATTCCCTGATTTTTCCAGACTTGATAAATTCCCTGAATTCCCTGAATAAATTCCCTGAATTTTCCAGGCTTTCCCGGTTTTCTAGGCAGAACGCCACCCTGCTGTAAGAGTCGAACTTCTCCAATACACCTGACTGCAACTCTTTTCGAAATGTACTATAAAACCTACGTTAATGAAAACCTTGTTTCTTGAATAATTGACGACTTAACACCGAAAACAGGCCACGATTAAGAGGTGAAATGCTACGGTCAGTGACTTACATTTGAAAAAAAACCTTGAAATAACCAATGGGGGGGGGGGGGGAGTACCGTAAATCACCTATTGAACACCCATGGGCTGTTAAAATTAATTCGATTAAAAAAAAAGAGGGGGTGGGGTGGGCCATAACAAAGTTACAATTCGAATCTTATTTCTAGGGAGGGTGCTTAGGCCTAACTCCATCGCGGAAAATTCGGCGTTTATGCGAGCATTCACGAACGTGACCTGGGATCGGGCAATGCCTTTATTCGCATTTATTTAGGAATTTAGGTTAGTAGTTTATTTAGTTTGCTTTATGCAAAAGCTCAATTTTGACGCAGAAAAACCGCGATTTAAGGGGGTGAAACACTGATTTCCTTGAAAGAGGCATTTAGTCAATTTTTAGGAGAAAAATTACGAAACTTCTAAAATGCTTTAAGGTCAGAAATCGTTAAATAGCCAGGGGGGAGGGGGGAGGGACTGTAACTAGGTTATCCAGAATTTCTGACTTTAAAGCATTGGGGAGGTGATGGGGGGGGGGGGGGAGACGTAGCTTTGCCAGGGTTGTTAATAGGTGATTTACGGTAAACACAATTATGACTTTCAAGCAACTTTCAATCCTCTAAAAATATAAAGCTTTAAAACATTTTAGATGAATAATAGGCTAGGGAACTGGGGGAAAAAAATAGACAAATAAATAATAAAATAAAAAACAAGTAATATCACATTAAAATCAAACTGGTAAAAATCCAAATTGGCCCACTAAACTCTAAAGGGCCAAACCGTTCTCCAAAATAATCCCAAATACTAATAGTTTAAAGGTTAAATGAAAAACATAATGTTTAAGTTTTTTTCCTTAAACTTCTGTAGCGTTAGGCAGTGGATTAACTTAGCGAATGCTATGATCTGTTGATTCGAAGTAACGATTAATAGGGGCATCCGGGGTCATTCGTATTGCGACACCACCGTTGTTAGACAAATTACTGCGAAACAATTTACCAAAATGCTTTCATTAATCAAGAACGAAGTTAGAAGTTCGAAGGTGATCAGATAGCGCTCCAGTTCTGGTTATAACCATAAATTATCGTTCCGCAGATCATTCCTTTTAAAAGCTAAACCATTTTTAACTCTACGACCCTTTCATTACTTGTGGTTTTTGATTATTATCTTTGAGTCAGTTTGAAGACTTAGTGGCGCATCCAGTAATTTTGTTTGGAGGGGGCAAAAAAAATTGGGTCCGAAAACTAACGCATTTTTATCAATGCCAGTGATTTTTCATGCTTTTAAGAATCTTAATTTGAGAATTTTTTTTAATTGGCAGTAAATTCCGTGCTTCTTTGTACCGGCTTCAATGCCAAAAATGTTTTAAAAACCCTCCGATGACACTAGGAAAAAGCATTACGAGTGTTAGGGCCGCGCGGACACTCCCAATAGAGCAGTGACATTTGCCGCCATATTGGCACCAGTATGGGTTTTGGAGGTCATAACTACAAGGTGCACTACATAAAAATGGAGGGAAAAACAACAGAAGAGCGGATTTCTTAGGCTTAAAATAACGTTGTTTTCTCCAACAACAACAATCGCGCGTTTTAGGTCTAAGAAATCACTCTTCACAGCATCCGTTCAGTATGACGCCCTTCTGTTTCTCTCTGCAGTGCCCCTTGCAGCTAACCCATTAAGGCTCCAGCATAGAGTTATATACAATAATACTACGTCGTGTCACTGCTCTATTGGGGGGGAGGAAGAAAGGGAACACTGGCTTGGAGAACGAATTTGGGTTGATGAAGCATTGTAATATAACCAACGTTATCCTTCTTGACGCCAAAAGAAGAGCCTTCTGATTGATGTCTGTAGAAACAAGAAAAATGGACGTGTTTGCAATTGCTCAGTTTTATTATTAATCTCGGGTCTTGGGAGAGGCAACTGCCCCCTCTTGTCCCTCTCCGGTTGCGCCACTGTGAGAATTATTACATTACTAAACACCGAAATTTCAAAGGCGATTAATTAACTTCTGATCTGAAGAACACTGTCATCCTAAACCTTTTAAAGTTTTTTATCACGCGATATCAACAAACCGGACCAATAGTAGTGAGGGCAATTTCTTAATTGACTGAACAATAAAGCATTACAGCTCGTATCCCCATACTCACAACTGTGAACTTAAGGAACACGAATAAACACGGATTAGAGTTCACTCGAACTCAACGCAACGAACTATAATTTGAGCGCCAATTCTAGGGAAAACGGACTGTTTTTCTCAGTGGTTATGTAGGATTGTGTTTGAAATGTTTAATGTTTGTGTGCGTTTAATTTGTGTCTTATGCAGGCTTTTTTTTTATATGTCTGTGTTTGTCTGTATGTCATCCCGAACCTTTTAAAAGTTTTTCATCACCAGATATCATCAAATCGGACCAATAGTGGTGAGGACAATTTCTCAATGTAAGGCTCCGAGTGTATTACAGTCGCAAATTTAAAAGGGCCGGCCGTAATCAGAATTTCTGATGAAATAGCCAAGACACGAGACCAAGGGTCATAGAGAGAAGCAAGAAACATCCCCTCCACTCCCCTTTTAGGGAGATACAATTGCAATTTGTAACAAGCTAGAGAAGAAAAAGGTCAGAGGTCAGACATTGTTGCTCATCTCCCACGGGGAAGAAGCCTTTGTCCTCTTGATCCTCCCACACACTTGGACTGGATGGGCGCAGTTCGACTCCCCTAACCTCCCTCCCCTCTATCCATCATGTGCCCTTCTTTCGTTAGTAGCCGACATTTATGTTTAATGCATAACAACGCGGCATCCTCGTCATCAGGTTTTAGGGCCTGGACTTGACGATTTAATCATTATTTTTTTGTGTGTTTGTGCATAACCGCCGTTGGAGAAAAAATACTTTCCAGGATGGTAATAACTGCCGGTTTTAAATAGTTGTTGCGTCTAAATATTATTCATACGGAAACTGAATAAATTTTGGAAAGTTGACTCGCGACGGCTTTATCTATTGTTATTGTTTACGGCATCTAAATATCTGAAACAAAATCCACAAGGGTGAAAGAACCAGCCCCCCCCCCCCCCCCCCATTTCACCCAATCAAAGTACGTAGTGATATCAGAACCAAAAATGGCTGCCACCAAGTTGCTACATTAGTTGTCAAGCTAATCCTACCGACTATTACTTCAAACGTTAAATGAAAAACTTGACGATTGCTACGGTCAAGTGATTGTATCTTTCTCTTTTTGTGGCATCTTATTTTTACCAGTGCCAAAGTTATCAACTAATTGGTCAAGCTTGGTCAGGCAGTCTTATTTTGGTCAAAAATATTGAATAGGATTTGTGTATCAAAATAAGAAAACTAAAAAAATACATGAAGGCGTGATTTTACAAAATCACGCCTTCATCTGTTTATTTTTGGCTTTCCTAGTTTGATACACAAATCCTATTCAATATTTTTTACCAAAGTAAGACTGTCTGACCAAGCCTGGCCAGTTAGTTGATAACTTTGGCACTGGCAAAAATAAGATGCGAAAAAAGAAAGATATAAAATAACTTGACCGTAGCAATGGCCAAGTTTTTCATTTAACGTCTGAAGTAATGGTCGGTAGGATTAGCTTGGCAACTAATGTAGCAACTTGGTGGCAGCCATTTTGGGTTCTGATATCACTACTTTGATTGGCTGAAACTTGGTGGGTTCTTTCACCCTTGTGGGTATTGTTTTAGATATTTAGATACCGTACACAAACACAATAGACAAAGCAGTCGTGAGTCCTAAAATCCCGCCTTTTGTAAAATCACGTCTTTGTAAAAATCACGCCTTTTGTAAAATCACGCCTTTATACTATCTGTGTGACGTCAGTTCAAGACACGATAAACCTCAAAATAAAAACCGTTTGGTTTGACCTCCAAATTTAGTAAATCGCAGCTGAATCTTTTCAACTTTTTCCCCGCAACATTGGACAACTTTTAAATTACACAGGTTATATTTGTGGATTTAAATTCACTAACCGATAGAATTGGTTAAGGATATATGGAAGTTTTAGACTCAAAATTTGAGAAAAACTTTAGCAGCACTTGAAAGAAGAGAAAAAAAAACACATGCACATTTCCGGAAATGACGTCAGTAAATAACAGAGTACTCGTGTCGACTGTTGACATTAGGAATTTCCGTTTCCTACATTAGGCCCGTAGGGTCAGATTTCCACAGGGTCCGGGTGCCAATGGCTCATGGATCCTCTCGTAATCGTAAGGGGGTCCCTTTTAGCTTTTAGTTTATACAGCTACAAGTGAAAGTCTCTTTCGTTGAAATGTCCTGGTTTGGCATAAAATGTGGACACACTACGGAAATGTAATTAATTATAATTGTGTCCTGCTCAACGGTGTGTTCTGTCACACTTTAAAACCGTTCATTTTTTCTTATCCCCCCC
>JAHWFP010166855.1:171548-185704 GCA_023313725.1 Lithobius niger
CCCGTCCTCCCGCCAATCCAACGTTCGAAAAAGTTGTTTTTATTTCATAGCATGATCCGTTGGGACCCAAATAATCATTCTAGGAAATATACAACTTTTCCGAAAGTTGAGGGTAAGGTTAGCTTTTTTTTTTAATTGGAGGGAACTCCTCATAGTATTTTGAGGGGAAGGCACCCCTGACAGTGGCGTAACGTACAGGTAAGCTAGGTAAGCATTGCCTACGGGCCCCTGTAACTCGGGGAGGGGGGGGGGGGGCGCTAGGCCTCAGCTATGATGTGCCCGCTCCGCTCCCCTCGGTAATGGCCAACCGCTCGAGGACCGATGGCTTTCAAGTTTGGGATCCAATAAAGACCTACCTGTGGTACTGCGTGTGCTTGAGAGGAGTTAAGGTATGTCGGCAGTATTGGGAGTGAAAAAGCAAAAACCATGGACATCGGCAACATCATTAAGATTTTTGCATTGAGGAAAGCATGGCTTTAGAGCCTCACGTAGTGAACTAAAAATTTGATATTCAAAGTGCAATAAGTTAAAATCAAGTCTAAGTACCCATTTAACGAGTGTAGAAATGTAATTACTAATTACAGTAATCAGTCACAATTTAACAAAGCTATAACAATTCGACAGTAAAGTACGTTAAAAAATGCCACACAGACGTGTTTTTTTTTCCTAAAATGGCTTTCAAATATTATTGTTTGCTTGCATTACGAAGTCATTTTGTTTTGGCCAAACGTGAACCAAACAATGTGTGTATATCATTTGTACCAAGACAGTCACAAAGTCAAAGATTGGGGGAAGGGGAGGGGGGCACAATTAATTTTTCCAATGGGCCCGAAGACACTTTGTTACGCCACTTACCCCTGAGACAAAACACATAAAACGAAACCTAAAATAACACGCGTCACGTGTGCTTAATTACTAGTTGAAGACCATTTCACAGACGGATTTAAGCAATGCGCAATTTTATGAATCTTCGCCTTGGCATAAGAACGCTGAGCGGGGATATAAGGCTTGTAGAAGTCTAAAAAATTATTCGTCCTTCATGCACCATCTCATTGCTACGCAGTAGGGCGCAATCATGACTCATAGTGTTCGGACTTTCTATAGCCGATTAAATTTTGCTACGTAGTAATATGTATTATGAATGGAGGGCTAGCCGAACAGCAGGTGCGCCCCCTCCGGTGATGTAGCTGCGCGTAGTTCGTCTTCCTTGCTGGGTGCAGGTAAGTGGGTGGGTGGGAGGCACACACACAACCGAGGTTAAATTAAGAGCATGTCCCTGAATTTCTGCGGTTAACCGAAGACCAGACGGCCATCGCTTAGTGGTTTTTGTCAATGGGTTGGGTGAGGGAGACAGCGGAAGAAAATTCCCCCTATTTTAGCTTAAGGCAAAGGACGTGTTGCATTGGCTATCTCTCACCCGATCAACAAGATTCACGCATACAGCCGATTGTCCAAGGCGAAATCTAGACCTTTTGAAACGCGTGGCGCCATCAGGCGGGCAATAGGAGTATCAAAGTTTTGTAGTCCACTATAAGGGGTGTTCGGACTTTTCGTTACCATGGGTGATTGGTCTCCTGACTGCCGGAAGGACAATTTTTCAGATATTTATTTAGTTTTTGGCTACAATTCTGACTGCGCAAGGCGCAAAGAGTTTCATTCTTTGTCTTTTCCAGCAGTGAATTCCCGGCAATTATGATTAGGGTGGATTTACGATGTATATTATGCGCGACCCCCTACAGTTCTGACGGCGCATACACTCGCAATTACATTCTTCGTATATTCCAGCAAGGAGTTTCCGGTACTCTGAGTGGGGAGGTTTCATTCCGGCACGAAGTCCAGTGCCCAGTGCTTCCACTTACAGGGCATTTTTCCCTTTCAGAGGAAAAATGAGGGAATTTTTTCCTTTTAGAGGAAAAATGCCTTTCAAAAGAAAGAAAAAAACACAATATTAAAAAGGGAAAAAAAATGGAGAAACACAGAAGTTTTATTTGCAATTTTCTCTAGTCACTCACGATCTTTTCTTCACCAAACCACCATTTTGAAACTTTTACTCCAACAAACTCATGTAATATTTTAAACCCTTACATAACCCAAACTTAAAATTTGGTCAGTGTTTATTTTCTCGTCTGATGTTGGTTTATTAAGACTATTTATACCACGCGCCATGGCTGTTTGCTGTCACGTGCATATCACGTGACTGGGCTGGTTCAATCAGACGGCCAAACAGCCGTTGTTCTCGTTCGTCATTGGCTAACTCGTGGTGACGTCACGGCAAACAGCCATTGCGCATGGTTAGAATCATAAAAATTGTTGGAGCATTGACTTTCACAGGTCCGTCCATGTATGTACGTCACTTCTGGCAGGAACGGCAGAGGACTAGCTCTAATAAAATAAGTAGTCGTTTGAATTTAATTTTCAATTTGCGTCAAGGTGGCGCTCCTGTGTCATTAAAACGGGCTCATGATATTTTTTTTTTTAAATTAGGAAATGTTCAAAATTAGTGGTGTAGTGAAAGGGAAGTAAAATGGCGAATTTTTTTTTCCACCGGGAAGAAAAAGGGAAATGTTGTCTTTACTTGAGGAAATTCCGTAAGTGAGAAGTGGCAACGCTGACAAAGCCACATATTTTTGACTGCGTACTGCAAAGATACCGTGCTGCCAGATAAGCGCTCGGTACACCGTTCATTCTGGCAGCTTGCATTTCGGGTGTATGGACAGTACGGGGACGAAAAGCCCTAACTTTCCACGACGCTGATATGATAACAAAACGGTGCCAAAGTCGGAGCCGGTATTGATAACTGCTACGGAATTTCACTCTTTTACTTCAAGGTATAAAAAATACAGACTATTCAGTCGCCTTAGGCTATATCCCCGTCACTTTAGAAGATGTCTAACACAGGGTTCAGATAATTTTTTTAATCTCAATTTCCCTGACATTTCCAGGTTTTCCAGGTGCGTCCAACGGCAATTCCAGGTGTTTACACGATGTTTAGTTAGGGAATTAGGCTGTATAGCTAATGTTTTTATTAATATTTGTACGAAAATAATCCAACATCCCAGAAAATAGCTGTTTAGAGATTAGTTCAGACGGGACATTTTCATCACAGATGGTGGTACCGAGATTATAGATTTATTGAAGCAATATCTAAAATACTTGGATATATTAAAAGCACAAATTAAAATATTTGCTACTAGCCTAGGATTTTGTTTCTGATCTGCTAAGATCAGACAGACATTTTTTTTTTCAAATTTCCCTGTCTCTCCCCTGATTTTCAAAGAAATTCTTGTTTTCCCTGAAATATCCTTGAGCTTTTGGTTCTATTTTAATTTTCCCCGAGATTTCCAGGTTCTCCAGTTTTTGTCTGAACCCTGTAACATTTAAAGTTGCTAAATAAATAGAGATGCAAGTCTTTTCCGTTGCCTTTTAGACTTTTAAATGGCGTACTGTCTCAGAGAGGAAACTGGATCTTCGACTTTTGAGACTTAACAGCCAATGCCCTATACCGCTCAGCCATTTTTGAAAGGTCGACAATTCAATTCTCCCAGTAAGTTGGTTTGTGTGCGTATATCTTATTTACAATAACCCAGAGACCATTTGTTTTCCGTCTTGTAAATACTACAACATGGTCGCCCCTTGTGTAACCCCCCCCCCCTCAACCCCCACTAACGCCTGAGAGGACGTGGAAACATGCTGCACATAGATCAAAATAGTTATTTACCAATTGCGTTACCCACCCACCACACTGCTGGCGCCGCGTATCATTGTTGGAATTTTCAGTGCGAATACGGCCGGATTTTTTCTTTTGGACGTCAACAATTTCGCGTGCTAACTAATAAACATGTTAAGAATTCGCCATTCATAGGATTGTTTCTCCCACTGCCGCAATTAGCTTTTTCCAAAGAGGGGTACAAGAGTAAAATGTTGGGCCCTTCTTCAACAAGTTCACAATTTTGGGAACAAAGCGGCTCCCAACTCAGACAAAAAAAAAAATAAGTGAAATTTGTCCCATTTGGGTCCCTAACTCGTGAATTTTGGACCCCCCCCCCTGTCACCTGGGCCCCCTTAACCCTTTGCACCACCCCTAATTGCGACACTGGTTTCTCTCTATATACCTCGACAGTACACAGTACAAAACAATTAGGCTGAGTACAGTGGTACCTCCTGCGCGCTTTCTGAGCAATAAGACATTTTTTTTATTTTTTTTATTATTATTAAAACCTCGTTTTATCGATAAGTTCGCCAAACAAATAATAATAATAATAATAGTTTCCTGTTCATCTCTAGGAACCAGGGTGGATGGGAAGGGCAACATTCATTGCCACTGATAGCCAACCACATTTTAAACAAAGTTGTGGAACAACTGATCATTGACACATTAAAAGAGTAACAAGGGCAGATGAAAAAAAAAAAAAAAAAAAAAAAACGATTAAAATGGACGGGATAAAAAGGGTTGCAGATTAAAATCATTAAGTTTACGCTTGAAAGTCTGTACCGAGCTAGCCGAGACAATGTCGAGTCAAATTTAGCCATTTTGACGTAAACTCCACCATTTAATCGTTTTCTATTAGAGCTTTCGAATGTTTCTAATTTTAAGTCCCAAACTCAATTCGTTCTCAAGTTATTTACCAAAAAAGAAACAACTACCAAAAATAGACACTACAGAGCAAAAAATTTACTGACGAAATCAAAAAACTGAATTTTTTTTGAAAAGTTGGTAACGTCAGTGTTTCCTTAGCTCACAGTACAAAAAAAAACACAACTTTTATATATAATCATTTACGTAAAATATATAGTATCGGCATCGGACTGGATCAGTAGAAAGTGGTATCGATACAGCCTTGCTAACTTTCATGAGACGTAGCTCCGTCCACAAAGCCGTTGGTTTATAAATCTGATGCTGGATCGAGTTTAGGCAAATGCGTAAAATTCCCTCCTGACAGTGACGAAAAACCACAAGAGCATCTGCAGAACACACGATTTAATTTTCGACAAAATGGTAATTTTTTCTTGGTCACCTAGACAAACAAAGCATAAAATGATGATCTATGAAAGTACAGGCAAAGGTTCAAAGACCTTTTACTGCACGATACAATAAAGTATCATGCAGTATGTCTTGATCTCTACAGTATGTTTATTGGAGCATAAACAATTGCTATAAATCAAAAAAGGGTGATAAAGACTATAAAAAACTTCAGCAACATGGATAAGCGGCAAGAGCTCTACAATACTTTGCCAATAAACATCCTGTAGAAATCAGTGGTCTGTCTGTGTCGACATCTTAAGTGAAGTTTATGTGAAGGCAAACCAAGCAGTGCTACATAAAAATACAAACAACGTTTCGAAAATTATCAATTTTCGTCTTCAGGTTAGCAATAAAATTAAAGCATGGCAAAAGCCACTAAGTCAGCCTATATTAAAAGCATAAACTGTCATTTAAAACGGATAAAAACCACCAATTTCTCCCCTCAAAAGAGGCAGAAATGGCAGCCGAAAAGCAACGACCCACCTGCTCCGTTGGGATGCCATGTCGCCAGGCAAGGTGTATGCAAATCGGGGTCACGTGTTTCAAAGGTGCGATGCATTCGTTATGTGGGTTTTACAATATGCCTGGCAAAAGAGTCTAGTTTAAGTGTTTTAATTACAGGAAAATATTCTTTTAGAAATTTATTATCTGGCACTAAGTGGTTATGTACAGGTGGTGTATGTGTATGGATGACAAGCGTTTCAAGATTAATTCGGGCCCTGATGTATTTTTCTCGAAACAAGATTTCGAATTTGTCCAAGTCGGGGGTGTGGCCTGTTGCGTATTTGTCTGGCGACTTGCCTGTTGAAAGGCAGTGTTGCACTAAAGAATTTGATTCGACTTTTAATTTGAAGTTTGATTTATGGGATCTAACATGGGGACATCTAACATGGCGGTTCGAATATAGTGTCCCACCCACTCATGGGCTTTTAAATTGTTTTTTTAGACTTTTATTGTAAGTATCATCATGCAGTCATAGGTCCTTGGACCTTTGCCTGTCGTACATAGCTCATCATTTTGTTTGTCTAGATGACGTACGACAAAAATTATTATTTCGTCGAAATTAAATCGTGTTTTCCTGTAGATGCTCTTGTGGTTTTTCGTCACTGTCGGGAGGGAATTTTACGCATTTACCTCTTCAACCACAAATAAATTGAAACAGAGTCCGGGCAATGGCGGCAGCAAGCTCTCGATTTGATCAAATGCAACCTTACATATAATGATAGATACTTCTTCATTCCTTGCGCTTCATGTACTCCTGGCAAGTCCCAATATTTCAGCTTCATCAAATCAAAGAAAGAAAGAGAAAAATAAAAAAAATAAAAAATAAAAAAAAAAGAGACTAAAAAAAACTATTATAATTTTGATGCTGGCCACCATGCTCGCGCGTCGTGGTCCGTCCCGACGGGGGGAACACTTGAAATAATTGTCATGTGGGGGCGGGAGAGCGAGGTGCGGACCTGAGCCAACACCATCCCAAAGATGATAGGCGAGATAAAGAGAGAGAATGAGAAAAGGACAGATGCCGCCGTGCGATTGTGAGGCCGTGTGGGACGGTTGGGGGAGGGGGAGGGAGGGGTGAAGGTGCAAAGAGGCAAACCATCTCTCTTATTATCATCCAATGAGATAATAAGTTAGTCTCGAGCCAACGATGGCGACACTGATAACGATGAGGGTGTGTGTGTGACTATAGACGGCCATCTTGATAACGCTATAAACTAACAAAGGTTTAAAGTAGATAGAAAACCTGGGAAAGAAAAAGTGAAGCCTGTAAAAAGTAACGGTCTGATGGCAAAACTATTCCAACTATTCGCCTTTCTTCGTCGAGTTGGTTTGGCGGATGGGGGGGGGGGGCAAGGCAGAAGGACCGTGCTTCTTTAACGAAGCAGGCAGTATAAGCATTAAAGACTGGCCTTGTGACAATACGAGATACGCTAATGTGAGAAAGATAGCAAAAAAAAATCACTAGGACTAACCTGGTTCTTCAGTTTCCTAGATACGTAGCAGGCTGGACAACAGGACCTTCCGGTTTACTAGCTGGGGAGTACGACCTTCTATTTACTAGATGGACAGCAGGACTTTCCATTTTACTAACTGGATAGCAGGACCTTTTCATTTACTACCTGGATATCAGAACTATCCATTTACTAGCAGGGGACAGCAGGACCTGTTATTTACTAGCTGAATAGCAGGACTTTCCATTCACTACATGGAAAGCAAGACCTTCCATATGCTAGCCGGATATAGCAGAGACGGGTGGCAAACGGAAGGTCCTGGATGCCAGTCCCAATCGTGGGACTGCTTTCTTTTCATTCTTTCAGAGATTAGTTCCTTGTAATCTAAATGTCACTCATTAATGCCGACTGCTTCACTAACCCATTTTCTTGTGATTAAGGGCACCTGCGCACTAAGCAACCAAGCCACGATTCCGAACCAAGTCGCTGCGGCCAACGAGAATGTTTACGACATATGTACCACCGCGCACTTGGCCGCCGCGGCCAGTCAGTCGCAGTGCCACTGGGATTCCGGGTGGCGTGCAGGCGACCACAAAGGGACCATATACCTGCTCCGTGTTCATTTTTCACCGCGTGATCGAGATTTTTTCAATGAAAAACGAACGTGGCCGCGCGGCACGTCGCCGTTGTTTTTTTGGCTCCGATAACTACTGGCTGCCCAGTGCACGAGGGCCCTTATTCTTTAGTTTACCCTAGTGAGCAAGTGTTTACGGATTTTTCGCTTCGCTCTGGCAGTGTTTTTTATGTAGGCCCTAATATGTATAAAAAAAAGAAACCTCTTCAGATTGAGTGAAGTCTCGCCAGATATGCTAGAGGCAAATGGTTTAGTCAACTATGACCAAAGTAGGCTTCACAAGGCAAGCTCGGACACACAGTCTTATTTCCTAAATATGAGTTGCGTCTTAAATGCAGATGTGTTAACTTCGGAATTACTTTGTAAGAGCAGAGAAGGTACTGATCCAAGATGCCCCACTGACTGGCACAAATCCCACGACAACATATAAAAACGAGCAAATATAAATTTTCAGTCCTAGTATGCGGACTTTGATCACAATAAAAAGACACAAAACTAAAACGACGAGCAGCAAAATGGCTGCAGCAGACTGTTGCTGCTCGTCGTTTTAGTTTTGTGTGTTTTTATTGTGATCAAGATCCGCATATTAGGACTGAAAATTTAAATTTGCTCGTTTTGTATATGTTGTTGTGGGATTTGTGCCAGTCAGTGGGCATCTTGGATCAGCAGATGTGTCGTTAATCACTAATGCGAAAACACTGTAGGAAAATAAGTGTCCATCACACGCCAATAGTGGGCTTTTGAGTCACCCTCTGCTGGGGGTGGGGGGACGTACATTAATTCATGTGTATATTATTTAGTCACATAAGTGACAATGCGTCCACAACATTCTACATTTTTCGGAAGTTGAAATGCACTTACCGTTCGACAGGAAAGCCTCCATTTTTTCCTTAAAGGGTTGCAGATGTTCCTCTGTCGATGCCGCTATCACATTTTCCGTCCGTTTTTCACAGGCTGAAATTACAAAATGATACAAAACTTTCAAGGGCTGTTCAACTCTGAGAACTTTGCTATAAATCTTCGACCATTACATTAAGTTTTTATCATACAGAAACCCCATAAGGGTAAAGGGACCCATCAAGTTTTCGCCATAGAAAGTAGTGATATCAGAGCCAAAATAGCTGCCGCCAAGTTTGTGGTCCGAACCGTGATCACTCAAGCTTAACTGACAATCACCGAGTTGTCAGTTAAGATTGAGTAATCAGGGTTGGGACGGAAAACTTGGTGGCAGCCATTTTCACCACTTCGGCGAAAACCTGATGGGTTCCTTTGTGTGATATCACCCCTTTTGGTTAATTTATAGTTTTGCTTTAGCATAAGTATTGATTGTGAGCTCCTTGCGAAAATACAATTGTAAATAGTTTCTTGGAACAGCCTGAAGAAAATCGTCATGTTGATAAATTAATGGTCGCTGATTAATTACATATCCAATAAAGTACCCATTGTATTACATTTGATTGTAAAACAGAAACAAGTGGGGACGATAGGTTAGTTAAATTTAAGCCTATTTAGATTGTTCTTGTTTTTTTTTTGTTTTTTTTTATTCATGAAGCGGTAACCCTTCAAGGATTTTCTTCTCCACACACATGAGATGTTTAAAAAAGGGTTTTAGCGAGCATTAACCGCTTCCCGTCATCTGCCCGACGAAACCTTAAGGCCCTATGTTTGCAATACCCGGTTTCCCAATCGCGGTCACCCACCCAAATATCAATCGGGCCCAATGCTGCTTAACTTCGGTGATCTGACGACAACTGGTGTTTCCAGCACGGGAAGGCCGCAGTCAGTGTTACAACAACACTTCGATTTAATTGTGAAACGGAAACAATAAGTTAACCGAGGCTGCATTGTTACTCGGCTGTGGAAGACAATTATTTTCATAACAAATGGCGTCATTTCATAACAGATTTTCGTGTTCCCAACGTTCACGAAAATAGCATTACAAATGATTAAAATCTTTGGAGTTAAAACCTCCCCAAATGTCAAACCATGAAGCACCTTTAGTCAAACGTGAACTGAATGTCAAATTTCAAGCATATCGGTCGCATAAATTATTTTCGCTGAGTGGAATTAATTAGCTAGTAATATGTAGTAATAAGTAATTAGCATGAAATCAACGATGTTGAACTACCTTTTTCGTACTGAAATATTTTATGCATAGCTCTGAAACAGGATTTTTGTCTAGTCGGGGTCCCCCAGGACTCTGTTGTCTACTCGGTAACCCCGTCGATCTGTACAATTTCCAAAGCTTCCTGTCGCGTTAATATTTAGCATTTAATACCAGAAAACACCGGTTTAACGACTCGGGTAAGCGAAGCAGTAGCTGGCCTTCACCAAACACTGATTGTCTTTCTTTCTTTCTTCCTAATAGAGCCTAATCGGCCTATACAGCATCTTACGCTCAACCTACAGTACTTAAAAGTACCCTACACTACTGATGTCTGATTTGATCCATTTATTGGAGAGCCTTGGCAACGCCTTGCGCCCTCTTGTTACACAAGCACCCACAATCAAGCGACAGAATATCAATTACAACAAAGTGACAGTAACGAAGGGTAGGCTACAGCTACTGATGTCTCGATTTGAATAACAACAATCAGACGCCAACAATTTGAAGCCATGGAAAGCCAACAATCTGAACTTGATGGGCGAAGCGCTAGCACGCTTCTAGATATGGCGTCTTTCTAAATTCAATTTTATTTATTTAAAATCTTTGTACGCTTACCCCGTCCAGTTTTCGAGTAGGCCAAGTTTTCTTAGCTTCGCCGACTAAATAATATAGGTTACACGTTAACCACTAGGTATAAATCCTGTTGAGTGAATTTCAAAGCCCATTACACCGAGTGAATAGCAATGGCATGTCTAATCCGTTTCTAGCAAATTTCCACAACGTAGTTGTTCCACTCAGACCAATTGCAATTCAACTTCAATTCTAACAAAATTACTGCCATCTACCAACACAATTCAATTCATTGCTGCTGAATCCATTCCAATCAATTACTTTTCATTGTTCATTTTGACAAATCAGTGGTGTCAATTCATTGACAAGTTCCGGTTGGTCCATTCATTTCACTTCCGGCCAATTCAGAACATATTTTTTAACAAATTCCATTCAATTCAGTCAAAATTCACCCGGAAAAATTCCAGAGAAATTTATGCGGAACACCCAGAATTCAGGCGAATTTGGTGGAGTTGGGATAAGTTAGTCGAGTAGAAGTACGTCTTCGGAATTAGCCTTAACTGGCTGTGATTAGATGTATGTACAATTCAGGTCAAATCAAAAAAGTCACATCAAACTGAAATCAAATCAAGGCAATAAGATTTCAATTCACTTTATTTAAGAGAACTTTTTATGGAATACATGATTTACTTGATTTTACATGATTTTATCGTTACTGGCACCTAATTTCATCCTGTTGTTATCACAGACTTAATCACGTTTTTTTTGTGGGGGGGGGGGGAGGGGGCGACGCAAAATATGGCCCGACTACTACTGAAGACCCAGCTATTGATAGAACATTTACGATAACCTGACTGTGACAGTTTCTTCTTCTCCTTCCACCACTGGGACATGCCAGCGACAATTCCAACTTGAATGTTTACGACATTTTTTTTTAGGTATGCTTTATTTACAACGCGTCTACCTCTCTAAACATATCAAACGACGTTCACACCTTAAAAAAAAACACGAAGAAAAACATTTCAACAAATCACGCAACAGGGACCAAACTAAACGGCACGCAGAAAAATTTACGAAAAACACGTCACCTCACTAAATGTCTTCCACAGACGCCTTTCAGCTGCTCGTTCGTTTATGTAACCTGGAACAAGCAGGGGTCGACCCATGTTGTTAACCGAACGCAAACGACTCGTGCCAAGTCAGTAAAGCAAACAGCGATTTACGCGGAGTTTTTTTTTTCTTTAATATTTGTATATGTTTAAATTTTTTGGAGCTACAAGCTCGAGGCGCCAATTTGCTGCGTTGATGTTATTGCTTTTGGCCCTGATATAGTTCCCACAATAAAACCTGGTGAAACTCTTTTCTAACTCAACAGAAAAACTCTTTTAGTAGATAGCACACTTTGGAACCAGGCAATTAGACAGTTGCCCATGATAACAAGACAGCTACGTTATGCAGTGACCATAAACCGAGTTGCGAAATTTAATAAAATGTTTTGACAGGAACTGAGATAAAATTAAAACTTAAGACACTAAAATTCCGCTCCTGATGACGAGAACCCACAAAGACATAAAAAAGCAGCACTTGAATTTAAGTTTCGAGGGATATTTTCTCCTATTGGTCACCTAAATAATAAATTCTTGTTCAACCATTAACAATGAGCCAAATGAGATTGTAATGCTTAACTTCCTGAATCCTTCCTGAATCAATACTTACAATAAAAACGCCTAAACAACAATGCTAAATATAACAACAGAATGATGCTCAACTTACTGAGCCACCATCTTGGAAAAAGGTCATATCACCAATGATACCTAAATCTGATTTATAGGTAGTGGTGTAAAAATCTTCTGCCAATTTTCCATGTTGAAATTTTTTTATTATGTTCAACTCTTTCCCGATAAGTTTAACTGTTATCGTGTAGGCAGCTTACATGAGACTAATTTTTTCCACAGGTTCACGATCATTCAGTTGTTATATTTAGAATTGTAGTTTAGGCGTTTTTATTGTAAGTGTGGATTCAGGAAGTTAAGCATTAAAATCTTATTTGGCTCGTTGTTTATTTGTTGTAAATTGTTTATTGTTGAGGTGACTAAGGGGAGAAAAATAATATCCTTCGAAAAGTAAATTCGAGAACTGCATTTTTATGTCTTTGTGGATTACCACGCCATCAGGAGCGGAATTTTAGTGCTTTCAACTCTACAAGCACATTCAACTGGAAGTAAAACTTAAGCTCAAAGGAGCAGGAACGACGATCACGAAATGCAACCTATTCTTGGCACCAACCTACGAAACTAACTTGATTTTAACTTTTAACTTAATTAAAATTGCTCCTTGGGGGACTTTAGACAACACGAAGGAAAAGAATGGTTGCCGAACATTGTTAAAATATTCAATAAATAACAATAATAACTACAAACTACTTAGGGTGGTGCCAATGTGGAATTCACTTAGCGACTGCATTGTCTCGCTGTCCTGGGTGACCGTGTTTAAGAGACTGATCAACGACTGTAACCTTACGGCCTTTCATTTCATTTCATTTATTATCCCAGAAGCCATTGTCCCGTTGCGTTGGAATGAACTTTAATCCGTTTTTATTCGTGTACCTTCACAGCTGTGAGTATGGGGATACGAGCTCTAATGCTTTTTTCTAATCGGCGAAGCCGTTTTTTGTTCAGTTAATTTCATTTATTATCCCAGAAGCCATTGTCCAAAACCGTACGCTCCTAAAAACAAATGCTAAACACTACGCAGGGCCTTTCTGTCGAGACCTGAACAAGTCCTTGATTAATTGTTGTTCAGGATTTTGTGACTTGGGTGCCCTTTCTCACCCTCTTAGTTTTGTCATTTTACGTTATGTGTTTAATTCTTTTTCAAATTGTATTGTAGCTCTGAACCTAAACTTTAAAAAAAAAAATTTCTTGCGGTACGGAGTCAGCGGTATTAACTTGATGTCCTTCCCTCTCGCATTTCTTCTTATGTGTGGCAATAAAAACACATATTATTATTATTATTATTAAATAACAACGTCAGTATACGTGATTAGGTAGTAACATTAATAAAAATAAGAAGAAAAACATGCAGCTATAGCAAGCACGCGATCATCAACGATGCAGCATTATTTGAAAATTATCTTATCACCAGTAAATAAATCAATATCTATTAATATCATCCTGCAATTATTCAATCATCCGTCGTCGACAAAGTGGTATACGACATCTCATTCTTCCATTACATAACGATCGAGTGAGTTTTTAAATGAGTTCCTCTTGACAATAGGCTGAGGAAGTGAATTCCAAATATAAAACTAGATGGCATTAGAGTTTACTTTATACGAAAACTTTTCAAAACTCCTTCGTGTTTCTGACGTCACTGTTTAGCCTCTTAGAGATGATAATTATCCCAATTAAGCTGCGGCCTGAAAAAGAGGTTCTTTTTATCATACGTATGGAAAATAACTGTACCATGTGGAAAACTATTACATTTCATAGCTAATTTTGTTCAAAATTGGACGGACAATAAATCTCATTTGTCGTTTGTGTGTTTGGGAGGCCTCGGATCATTATCTGAGCCGTATACTATCGTGACTAGACCCAGTGGTCTAAAGAAAGCTAAATGCTCGTTACCGAAGGAGAACCAGTATTAGAATTTCAAACTATCTGCCGGTCTGTCTAGGTAATTCTTTCAAACCGCTAACCGACTGGAGTCTAACTTAGTAGGCGATAGATGCTATTGAAATAACCAAAGGAATAAGCTTTGAAACTGTCCTTCTTTCCAGGCAAAAAACTGTAACCGAATAGAAATCCCACTTGGTAGTCTCTGCACTTAGGGTTACATGGACATAGTGCTACTGGAATTACCAGGCAA